>JBBPBX010084751.1:0-15238 GCA_038048925.1 Garcialebias charrua
GTGTGTGTGTGTGTGTGTGTGTGTGTGTGTGTGTACAGATTGTGTATTGCTGCAGTTCCAAGACTGGCTGCAGAAAAACACTCAGTAATTATCTAGAAAGAGCACCTGGGTGCTGGGAATCTCATTATATTAAAACTACCCAGCCTCCACACACACACACAAATACACACACACACACACACACACACACTGAGCAGATACAATCAGAAGGTGAGAGAAAAATAAAGACCACTTCTCCAGGAAGAGAAAAACAACAAGGACAAAGTAAAACCAGCTGAGCCTCGGTGACAGGATGGAAAAACCTTTTTTCTGCTGCGCGCTCCTTTGAAGCGTGCGGCTCCGCTTTCCAGAACACGTGCACGTTTTTATTCTGTGATACGACTCAAACGAGTCCGGGCTGGAGAACTAATCATCTGGCAGAGTATAAAGCCCACACATGAGGTAACAACAGAGGAACAAGCACTTTCTCCATCCTTTGAGCGCCTGTAGTAGCACACACTGACCAGTAGGAGGCAGCGTTTCCTCTCATCTGAACGTCTCTCCCATCACTCTCCACTTCTTTCCTTCATTCATGTCCTGATTTCTTCTCAATCAAGCAGATTTAGTTTCAAACCAACAGTGTTGCTTCATGGAGATATTTTGCTAACAGTCTGAGGATTGATTTAAACAGGTTAGTGCGAGAATGTTCTGGGATCACGCTCAGCTACTACCACACCTGCTCAGCATCTGTGACACTGGCCAAGCTGGAGCTCATTTGAGGTTTGTTGGCATGGATGTGTGGTGCCATCTTGAACTGATGTAACTCCAAATGTTAATTCGGGGGTTTCTTTGAGTGTAATACAAGTTAGGAGTTTTAATTGTGACTTTGATATAAAAGGTTCATTAACCTTAAATTTTATTCGTATTTTAACTGTTCGCATCGGAAAATCATTTATTTACAGTTAAAGTACGATTATTTACAAACTGTGTACTAAAACATACATTACTTGCAACATTTGAGCAGCTGCCGTTTTCCATTACACTGTAAATTATTGTAAAAATCTATGTACAGTATCAGTACTGAAAAACTGTGATATCACTACTGTTGAATAAAACAGTATAAAACTAAACAATTACCTTTAAGACGTATTAATTTAAAAGTAGCCCAGTAATTTCACAGAGAGCATTATATATGTACTGTAACAGTTTATAAAGTGTAAATGAATTAATTTGACAGTAAAGCCAACATTTTATGCCAACTTGCTGTGCACGGATTTAATAGTAAACTGTTGGAAAAATCTGTAACTTCACTGGTAAAACAGTGGAATTTGTTAATTCATATTTCGTATTTACTGATGTTTTCATAAATCAAGAGGCAAGATGTTAATTCTTGGAGTTATCAGAATGATTTGTGTGTATTTTTACTGTTTTCTTATAGTTATACATTTAAAGTGGGTTCATTTCCACATTGCCGTATTGTTCGGACTATAAGGCACACTTAAAATCCTTTAATGTTCTCAAAAATTGACAATGAGTCTTTATAATCTGGTGTGGTTGTGCTTACTGATGTCAAACAGATTTTATGCAGTATATGGCACTCAAAAAAAAAAAAGGATTTGATTAATGAACTTATTTAATGCACTTTATAATCCCGTGCACCTTACAGTCCAAAAAATATGGTAGTTCTAGTCCAAGTAAGAGACACTGCTGAGGGACAGAAGGGCTGCGGCCCCAGAACCGCAGCTTGCAGACCACTGGTTTAGTCCAGTTCTACACTAACGGATGACGCATGAGGACCGCCACTCCTGCTTTCCGTTTTGTGATTAGTCTCCAAAAATGTTTTTCGAAAAATGTTGAAGTGACGTTCATGTGGAGGACTGGACGAACACTGCCGTGCACCAAGACGAGCACGACTGTAACAGAGCAACGAGGGCATGACGCAGAAGTGAGCTGCTGAGAGTTTCGTCAGCGCCGGATCGAGGCCGTTCGGAGGAAACCCAAAAGAAAGAGGAGCGTTTGCGCCATTCAAACTGTAGATTTACTGCAACTTGGCTGAATATTTGCTGTCACACTGTTAGAATTCCACAAAGTCTCTCAGCCGTGGACGCTCGGCCCCGCGAGGGTGCATGAAAATGCATCCGTCAGGAGCAGCGTTCTCCCTACATTTGGGGACACAGCAGAGCTCAGTCCCTTCTTAACCAGCTGCTGGATTTATAAAACACTTTCAGGGGCTGTAAAGTGTCCAATAAACTGCTTTTACCATCAGTAGGACATCCAGCTGATGTCTGCCACACTCACACCAGTCAGGCCAGTCAGACTTTGAGAATACAGATTCATGCAGAACTGTACAACACTTCACCCAGTACAACCACAACTTCAGTTCACGTGCGCGCACACACCAGCATGCATTATCCTGTTAGCAGAAACATCTGCATGACTTTGAAATAGGCAGTTGCCATCGGATACCTCCTTTACCAAACACGGTTCAGCATCAGTGAACCGCCTCGAATAAAAACTGCTTTATTTTCTGGTTCTGAATTAAACTGGAACGACCCTTGACGGGGAAGTCTTGAGATGTAGATTGGGTATGATGTCAAGGAGTAAAATCAGCAATAAGTAAGATTCTCAGGCAATAATTTAACATTTTGAATTAATTCCTAAAACAAAAATTACAAACTGCCATCTTTTTTGGGTGAGGGTATGACAAAAGACTTCCTCACCTAGTCTTGGTCCAGCCCAGTAGCTCATTGTGTACAGATTAATCTTTAATCTCTGCCTTGTGGTTTTAAGCCCCAGTTTGAAAACAAATTTTGAGAGAGAAGTCAATTGGTGCTGTAGCTTGAAGAGTGAACAACTCATCCAGTGCGTGTTTCAGCAACTAAATAATGTTGTTTTTATTATAACATGATCAGTGAAACAATAAAAAAATATTTATGCAAAATTATCTAATTAGCATAAAACAAATCCCGGACGAGCCCCCAAAAATGTAATCTTTCATCACCTGGCTTGTTATATTTTGAGATAATCTATTCAATATGTGTCCAAAATAAATTCCATTAGAATATTAAAAAAGGTCCAACATCTGTTAGAGTAATGCATATCACCCGCTGCCCTTCACAGTGGAACTTTAAACGGAGATTTTCTCATGATCAAAGGATATATTTAAAGCGGTTTGACATTTTTAAATGTACAGGTAGTCCTCGACTTACGACGGTCTCGAGTTGCGACGTTTCGCGGTTATGAACGCCCTCCCATTGAAAAGCATTGTTTCGAGTTACACGGTTTATGTGCCTTTACACCAGAAAATATAGTACCGAACCGAAACTCACTGGAGGACAGCGGAAATTTACAGGAGGGAGGGGGAGTAGGGAGAGTAGCTTGACGCAGTCAGTGGAAAATTACCAGGAGACATCATTGTTTGGACACGCAGACCGGAGCCGAGGAGGTTAGTAGGGCGGTTTTTGTCACCAGACGGCAGAAACAGCGGAGCTGGACCGGAGGAGCAAGAGCTAACATGCTAACAGACCTTGTGGTAAAGCTGTGGACCGCACGAAGCAATGGAAAACTATAGGCAGCTGCAAAGCTTGGAGGAACAACGCGCTAACATGCTAACAGGCAGAGGAAGGCTTCACCAGCTCCCAGTAAGTTATTTATTAACTCTTTTTTACCTTCATTATGGCTCCAACTGTATGTGTTTTTTGATAATTATGTAGGGTACTGTGTTAGGATAGGCTAAGTGCTTGGTAAAATAAAGTACTGTACGTATGAGGTGCCATTTGGACGTATTTTCCGACTTACGACGATTTTCGAGTTACGAACGGGTGTAGAAGCGGAACTCGTTCGTAAGTCGGGGACTACCTGTATTTGTGTTAAGGGTGCCAAGTATGGGTTGAGGATGACTGTCAGCTGCTTCCATGCAAAACCTTAGCTGCACATTTGTCTGTTAAAGCCATGAAACTCTTGCTCAGTTTTATTAGCTGCGACAGCTCTCTTGCATTGAACTCCCACAGGTTGCCAGAGTTTCATCAATAATTTAATTCTGAACATTTCATTCAAATCCACCCAGTGGTTCATGAGGTTTTTTTTTGCTAACAGAGGATCTTTCTCATTCTTTTACAGTTCATTCATCACCTATATTCTTTGTGGCCATGAAGTCAAGAGTTAAACTAAAATTATCTTTTTACTGTTAAGATTATTGCACATTAAAAACTTTGATTAATATCGACATAACTGAATATTCTAGAACAAAGAATGGTATTTTAAAATCTTTATTGCCACATTTGAAGACATTTAAAAGATTGTGCTATAAAATGAACTCCAAGATGAGCTATTAAGTTTGATAAAACCATGGCATTGAAAATATCAGGCCTGTTTTATCAACAATATGCAAGTCATCTTCAGAGCATAAAGAGCTCTGCTGGGACAAATCAAACTGAGAGTGGATCTGAGCATTTTAAATACTGGCTCTTCATCTAAAGAGAACTTCCTCTTCACACGGACCATCATCCAGGTCTCAGACCTGCTCATCAGCACCTTAAGTTGCCTTGAACACACATGTTCACATCATACTTTAACACAAAGACACCACATTGAAGGAATGCATATCACCCGCCGCCCTTCACGAAGGAGTTTTAGACAAAGACAAATCGTATGAGGAATGAGTTTTGGTCAAACCGTCACATTCAGGTGTGTTTTAATGACTCTCAGTAACTACCAGGTCAAATTTGAATTTAGTAAAACCGAGTCATTTCTGTGGAGGCTAAGGTTGATTAACTATCCTGATGCATGCTCAATAATCCAGGTAGAAATTTGTAAAAAATAAAAATAAAGCGCAAAGTCTGGTCCCCTGGACATTCAGAATAATGATTAACTATGGTGGCCATCTTGGTTTGGGTCAAATCCAAAGGTTATTCAGTTGCACATTAACTTCTGCAGGGTTCAATCAAATTCATCCTGTGGTTCATGAGATATTTTGCTAACAGTCAAAACACATTCTGACATTATTGCAACGCCTTCACATTTTGGTTGTGGGTACTTATATAAAAAAAAAAAAACACATCTAAACCGCAGACACTTGACCATCAAGAACTCGTTTCCATCTACAGTAACGTCCACACTGGAGACATTTTAAAAATATCCGAGCCTGAAGCTTCAGAAAGATGCGACTCCAAATACTTGAACTCTTTTACAACGTAAGACCACCGTGAGACAAAGAGTTCTGGTGAAACGTGGGAATCCAAAACGACAAGAACACACGGAGGCAGGAGGACAGATTCTGTCTCTGATGGCCGACTTGTTGACAGCAACACATGTCACCACCTCCATCTACACGTCTAACGTTACCATGTGCACACGCTCCTCCTCTTCCTCTCACAGGGTTCATCAGCCCAGAATGGATGAAGAGCTTAAAACCATGAAGAGCACGAGACGACCTCTGCACACGTTGCGCTACGTTTCAACACAACTTCACCAAACCCGCTGCTGACAACTTCAAGCAACGTGGGTTGAAAACCGTTTTCACCGCAGGTTAGCCGACATGTGACTGAACGGGAGAGACTTGGGTCAAAGGTCGTCATGAAACTGGAACGTAATGCTCTTCATGTGAAAGGGACAGAAACACTCTCCTACAAACTGATTCTTTGTGACACATTAGGAAACAAAGAGTCCAGACTGGATGCAATGTGGACAGAATGTCCCTCACAGAGACGCATCTGGTGTTTTAGTTTGTCCAGCTGTGAAGTTGCTACGTATTCTGATCATTTTACATCATTTTTGTAGCTTTAACACGTTTTGTGTTGATTAAAAACATCCTTTCATTAAAAAGAACCACACATGAAGACAGCGTGCAGGAAGTATTTTATAATGATCAGCATGATGCCCTCGGCCTTCTGGGACTTGGAGGCGTCAGGTGCTTGCAGGCTCCTCTCAGAGAGACCAAGAACTCTGACCTCTCACACACGGTTCAACATTAGCAGCGATAATAAACCTTTAAATCCCCCCCGATATTTTGTTCTTTCATTTCACTTTACTAGCTTAAATATATATATTTTTTTAATCTCACTTTACATCTTCTCATGCCTATTTTTAAATGAAATGGTCACACCGTTCTAGAAAATGTCTTTACTTTATAAACTGGCAGTTTTATTCATACAAATCATTTTGTGACATTTATTATTTAGCATCCGATTTGTCGTTTTGCTTCTTTTGATACTTCTGGTTGTATTTGGTTAACTTTGAGTTCATTCTAAATATACAAGATTAAATTTGTTTGCAGATAAAAAACGTTTTTTAATCCTTTCACAAACCTTTAAAGTCTATTGGGATTTTGCATCTCTCTCGTCTTTCCAGCCATGAAATTTTGAAAATGTATGTTCTTTGCCCAACTGTGATAAACTTTGTCACATTATGTTATTAAAAAAGAAAGTTTTTTTTATTCTGTCATCAATCTTCACAACTTTACTCACCCTTCCATCAGTCTCTTCTCTTAAATCAAGACAACCATATTTTTCACCGTACAAGTTGCACTTTTTTGCATAAATTTGTAAGTCCTGTGATTTATACTCCGAAGTGACTAATCTGTTTAAAGTGCTTTATAAATAAAATGGTATGGTATGGTAATATAAAATTCCCCTCATATTTATAACCAAATTTTTGGCTGAGATCTGACGATTTCATTCATTCTGACATGGAAAATATTGAACACTACCATTTTCAGCCACTAGAGGGCCATTGAGTAATATGGCAAGCCAAGCGTCTCATTAATAGGTAAAAAAGGGCTATTAATGAGTCACTTTGCTTGCCATACCAATCCACCTTCATCTCGCTCCAGAACTTCCGGAGCAAACATCAAATCAGCTGCATTTCACGTGGGTGAAATTCAGCTGATCTGACCATTAAAGTGCATTTATTAAGAAAAAGTTCAACTGAGACACACCTTTACCACAATGTCGAACAAACAAATAATTGTTTTTAAGTGTCAATCTTGTTAAAGTCGGGGTGGTCAGCAGTGACGCAAAATAGATGCGACTTAAACGGAAAAGCAACAGATTTATGTTTTTTCCACTTTATTAGACATATGTGGACTGATGCGACTTATATGGCAGAAAGTACGGTACATGTTTGCATTTCTATGTCTTCCTGGCACGTCGGTGTACTGACTCACTGGGTCCTGCACCCAGTGATATCATTCCACCAGAGCTCCTTTGTCCGTTTTTTGTTGTAAATTTTAAAAACAACATTTGCCTAATTTTCCCAGAACATTTGGACACAAATGTTCGATGAGAAAACGCTTTTCGTTTCAGCGAGACTAACAGAAAGCCACATTTCAAACAACGTTAGATGGATTTCATTATTTTCCCCTTACTTTTTTTACAATCATTTGTGAATTAATCGTCAGAAGCAGCCAAATGTTTTCACTCCTCTGTAGTTTTTAAACGCTCTGAACAGGTCCAGCGCCTCTGGACATTGTCAAACGTTTGGACCTGCAGCTGCCACAGAAATAATAATAAAAACACACGCAGGACGATAAATTAACACGTCATCATCACTTGTTCTCTGCAACCTCACACAGACGGAGCGTCCTCCTCTTGTGTCACACCGTTATGTTTTATGATGGCTGTCAGAACCGTGAAGCAGGTCCAGGTTTCAGAGTTGGATTTCAAAAGGCCTCTGGCCCAGATGAAGGCAGAGCTCTTTCTCTGCACTCTGAGAAACATTTGTGCAACTTTTTGACCAAAATAGTCCTGGTCTCCACCGCAAAGCAAGAGGGCTGCCTTCATTTGGACCCATGAGGCTGGCACACACACACACCGAGACAGAAAGACTGCAGCCAGAGTCATATGGAACGAGTTCGTGCAGCAAAAAGCTCGTGACAGCGGAAACAAAGTTTAAATCCAAAACACCTTGACTAATTTTAGACACGTTTAAATCCAAAGGCGGGCAGAGTTTAAACTTGTTGAACTTTCAGGATAACGATGAGACAAATTACCGTGTTTTCCAGACAGGCACACTTAAAATCCTTTAATAAAATAAAAAAAAAAAAAAAAATCGACAGTGCACTGTCAAAATGATCTCGTTTAGCTAAATTCGCCTTATATTCTGAAAAATACGGTACATATTCATTCCTGCAAACTGACGCTCATTAGGTTGGAAATGTGTCCACACTATAAAGATGTAAAAAAAATTAAAATGCCTTAAATCAGCATCACCTTCATTTTAAACTTATAAAACCAAAAAAGTCTTGTGTTAGTGCTCAGAATATATCTTGGGGATGACTTCCAGCTACTACCACACTAAGTTTTAAAGTAATATTCAGTTGTTTTTTTTGTTGCATTTTCAAGTTTAACGAACTGAGCCGTCTTGAATCAGGTCTGCTCATATTAATCATTTAAATGTTCATTCAATAAGTGCATTCTGGGAATTTCATTAAAATCCATACAATTCATGAAATATTTTGCTAACAAAAACACACTCAATTGCATTATTGTCCAGGTTTCATGGTGGCATAGAAAAATTATTTAGGCACACAGTCAAACTGCCTGGGGCCCAAAGACGCCTAACAAAATTTTAAAAAGTAATTACCGTAGTTAAAGCAAGTTTTTTGGGGTGTTTCTGTTTATAGGTATAGTCCGACGTTTAAATAGATAAAAATGTGTATAGTAGTGGGACTAGAAGTAATTTAGTATGGTAGTGTTAAAAGAATTATGAATGGTTTAATTACCATATTTTTCGGAGTATAGGTCGCACCTTTTTATAATTTTTTCATGGCCTGCGACCTATACTCAGGTGCGACCTAAAAGAATTATGAATGGTTTAATTACCATATTTTTCGGAGTATAGGTCGCACCTTTTTATCGTTTTTCATGGCCTGCGACCTATACTCAGGTGCGACCTAAAAGAATTATGAATGGTTTAATTATCATATTTTTCAGAGTATAGGTCGCACCTTTTTATAATTTTTTCATGGCCTGCGACCTATACTCAGGTGCGACCTAAAAGAATTATGAATGGTTTAATTACCATATTTTTCAGAGTATAGGTCGCACCTTTTTATCATTTTTCATGGCCTGCGACCTATACTCAGGTGCGACCTATATATGGCTTGTTATCACTTTCGGTGAAACACATTTTAAAATCCAGCTCATTTCACAATTACGTTCATTTATTAAGGAAAAGTTCAGCTCAGACACATATTTGCTATAATTTTTATCAAACAAATAATTGTTTTTAAGTGTTAATCTTCTTAAAAGCCTTGCTGTGCGCTCCTGTGGCAGACATTTGCAGCAGAGCTAAACGTAGGTGCGACCTAAGGATTTTTCCAATCTATTGGTAATAATTGGACAATGCGACCTATACTCTGGTGCGACCTATACTCCGAAAAATACGGTAAATGTAATTTAACTTCCATTAATTTAAGGAGCCTTCAATGTTTTTGTGAATGGACAACAACAAAATAGTTTAAATCTTACATTTAGACAAAAACAGCATTGTGGGAGCCCAGAAACATTTTTAATACACAGCCCCCCCTCCCCCCTCCAAATCTAATCAAAACTACCACCCAAATGTGTCCTGTTCTTTAAGCTTTACGAGCACGCCACACGCCTCCTTTCCTGTTGCGCCACATACAGGTTGGACAGTTACTACAGCACTTTAAACCATTTTTTGCAGCTGGTGGACAAAGAGATTTAACTGTGCTGTGCACGACTACATTTGAAGAAACGGCAACAAAATAAATGTGTAAAACTTTGTAAACCAGGCTGGAGTGAAAGTCAAACGTGGCGAGGTATACTTGATGCCACAAACAAAATCCAAGTTCCCCAGTTGGATTAAAGAAATTTTAGAATATAAAAATCATGCAAATTTCTCCCTTTTTAAAAATCGCACCATCTTTCAGCATCATGCAGTCAACTATACACCACAAATTTTAAACATTTCCAGCTATTCATTCATTCAACCTTTATTTAGTTAGGTAAATCTCATTGAGCCTCGAGGGCTCATTTACAAAAGCGACCTGCTACAAACTAAAGAATGATGAACAGCAATGGTAGAATTTCCTTAAACAACAAACAACAGAAAAAAAAGAAAAAAAATGTAGGAGAGAAATAGAAAGTGAAATACAAAGTGATCTTCCTGTTCTTGTAACAACCAGCTGAACATTATATCTTAAAAAAATAAAAGAGACTGGTATTAAAGCAGGAAGCGAACGAACGAGGACTTAAAATTAGTGGTGCCCCAAAGCTTTAAGTACTTGTACTTATAAAATCACCACTTTTATGCTTGGGGACGTCACTTTTTCCTTAAACACGACAAAACAAAATGTCTACGGTAGTTTAGAGGATCTTTAGGAGAACACAGGATAAGACAGCAGAAAGTGTCGTGTTCCTAATAAAATAAATGTTTTTCTAAAGTACTTGTGCAGTGTTCAAGTACTAACTCATTTACTACTTGGTATTAGTACTCCATATCAGAGAGAAAAAAAAGAGAATTGTATTGCTTAAAATAAAGACAAAAGCTGTAAGTGGTAGTCCCCATGAGTGAGCTTTGCCCCGGCCCCCAAAAAGACTAAATCCGCCTCTGGCACTCATCTAAAAATGAAAAGTTTAGCACTTCCTACCTGTGTGGACGCGCGTGAGTAAAAGTTCTGCTCAGTTCTCCAAGAAAACCATCCGAGAGGCTCCTCCACACACAAAACAGCTTCTTCTTGTTGTCTCCTCTCTTTTTAGAGACAAACAGTTTGGGTTCACTTCACGAGACACAAGTGTCATTTCTTCCTTCGGCTCGGAGTTTGTCCTCAGAGGTGTCTCTGGCGTGGATCTGTCACAGCCCCGGGACTTCAATGAATCAACGAGTCCGTGGGAGACGCTCAGCAACAAGTGGCAGGAAGAGAGAAAGAGAGAGAGTTCTTCACGCGCATCACAAAGTTTCCAAACTCTTTACGCACGGAGCAGCAGGAGAAGAGGAGGAGGAGGGTTCGAGTCTCAGAGGGAGTGGACACAGACCCGAACCACTGTCCTCTGCTCCAACTGGGAGTTGGGCTCATAAATAAATAAATAAATAAATAAGAGTGACAGATTCTGTTAATTAGCTTAATTGAAGAAGCCAGACGCATGCGCACCTGGATCAAAAAATGTGCACATAATTAAAGATCCTCAAATCAAAAGACTTGAAGGGAGAAAAAAAATTAATACAATTCTAAAGAATGTGATGGGAAAAAGAAAACATGAAATAGATTAAATATCACTGAGCAGAACAGTTATTTGGAAAAAGGGCAAAATATGACAAAAAAAATAACTCACAGAAGCACAAAACATTTAGAATAAGATGCAAATTACATAAAAACTATAAGGCCTGTGTACTTAAAGTTAAAATACTGTACAGTATGTGATAAAAAAAATGGGGCTTAAATGCACACAAATGATCTAAACTGGACAATAAACTGCAATAACAGAAATAAAAATGAGCTGTTTGCTGGACTTGAACCTAAAGTTTGACTCCATTAACCCTGACAGATGAGGGTTTAAAGGTGAGGCTTGACCCAAACCTTCTTCTTAAAGAAAAGAAAGTGACAGAGTTGGAAAATGTCACCAGTGCCCCAGGATGTTTGGACTCAGCTTATTTTAGCAGCCTGACTCCATTGACGCCATTTTTAGCTCCTCCTAAAGGTTTTTCCTCATTTTTTCCACAGAGTTCAATTATTTACAAACTTGGATTAGAAGCAAAAATGAACAGACACCAAACGCCTGCATTTAGAAGTTATTCATGAAACTGTTGGATTGTGGAGCTGCAGTTGGATGATTGAAACCACGTCGTCTCTAATCCAGAGCAAGGCCTTCCAGCTTCCTCTGCAGTCAATCAAACCTTTATTCTCCTCTGCGAACGTCCATCACGTGCAGAATCCTTCTTCTTTCAGCATCTTTATGATCCATTTAGTTTTAATTGAACCGGCAGGCTGCTACAGGGCCGGCCCAAGCCTCTTTGGGGCCCTAAGCGAAATTTGGATGGGGGCCCTTTGTTTCTACTACAGTAATAATAACAACAACAATAATAATAATGAATTTAATTTACAACGCACTTTTCATTAACGAAAATCTCAAAGTGCTACAAAGTGCAACAAAAATCAAAGATCAAATAAAAACAAGTGATAAAATCAAGTAAAATCAAATGATGGTATCAACTAAGATTAAAGGTAAAATCATGTGGAGGCAGAGTAGGCTCGCTTAAAAAGAAAAGTCTTTAAGCCTTGTTTAAAGTCAACCAGTGACTGTGGAGCCCTCAGGTAGTCAGGGCGGGAGTTCCATAGGCGAGGGGCAGCCACACAGAATGCCCGGTCTCCCATGGTCCTTAATTTGGTTCGTGGAATGTGAAGGAGATTATACTGTTCTGTGATCGAAGAGACCGGGTGGATGAATATGGAGCAAACATGTAATAATGTGAATTATTGCAATCAACAGTCAGATGGTTTTATCATCCTCCCACCTGATAAAACATATTGCAACTCTGACAGTCCTTTTTAATGTATACTGTATATGTAATTTATTGCAGGGGTGTCAAACTTGTTTTAATTTTGGACCACATCAAGTTCATGAATGTCCTCAGAAGGCCAGACATGGCAGAATGGTAAAACTGCCTATGAATAAACTGGTAAAATCAAACTTTCTAAAAATAAAAAACTTTGCCCATCATGCCTTTTGGGGAAGGAAAAGGTATCCTTAATAGGCAGTGGTCCTCTCATCACCTGCTCAGTCCTGTTTACATCTGAGAGGAAAGATGGCCACTCAGCTGGGTCCATTGGCAGAGCTGATGATCCTTGGTGTGGCTCGGACTTTGATGTGGAAGCTTCTGAGAAAGAGACAAAAGAAAGATGATGATTAATAATAACATATTATTTTAGCCAAAATATTTTAACAGTGCTCCTGCAGAATTTCACATAACATAAGTTTGTGTAAAAAATTGTTTATTTTAGTCACATAAATTATCATGCTCAACAGTCCACAACATATTGCCAACTCAAGCATAGCTAGTAAGCCGTTATTAATATGACTGATGTAAAACATTTGGCTAGCAAATGTTATGTATTGTGAAGTTTTAATTATTGCTATCAAGCGTTAGCAAAAACGCTGTTTTGAGCCAACAAAAAAAAAAAGAGATAGTGCCAATCAACTCACATAAAATTAAAACTCAGTTATTAACAAGTACAAACACGGTAGTGCTAGCCAGCTATTTATCCATTAGCTGCTGCACAAATATTTTTTGATAAGAGACGTACTTTGTACAAACATACCTTTATCTTGCCGTTTTTTCTCTTCTTCATCTTTTTTCCTCTTTCTTTTTTCAGCCACTGAAGGATATGCCCTTTTTTGCGACATTATCTAGTGTTAGTTACATGTCATAGCTTGGATGCGGATTTCACATTGCGGCAAGGAGTTCTGATGCCACGTTCCCACCAAACGCTTTCCGCGCATCAAAAATGCTCCTACCGCACTGTGTTGGCTGCTTGTCAACAGATGTCTGTTCACACAGAACGCGGCTGCAGACGCGCAGTTGGAGCAGCGTCTGGCTCCTTTTCCGGTCCTTTTTTCTTTTTTTTTGTACACCGGGCAGATAAAATCAGCTGTACGTGAGCCTCGTTACTACTTGAGTGGGTTTTCTACGAGCCGAACTGCAGCTCCGACAGTCTTTGTTGAGATTAAAACGTTTTTTTTTTTATGTTTGGGGTGATCGTAAGCTCGAGCGGACAGCGGCAACTGTAAAAATGCCAAGTTTCTTACCGGAGGCTGGTGTCTTCATGGAGGCTCGTTGGGTAAGTTTAAAAAGTCCATAAAAAGTCCCATTATGTCGCATCATCACATAGCAGAGTCTCTCCCGATTGGTTGCTGCTAAGCTGCGAGCTGCCGAAGTAGGTCAAGGTTCATTTAATTGAACTCCGACAGTCGCTGCTCGGAGGCGACGCGGGCGCGGAAAACAGCTGCCGCTCACTGCCGCGCTGCTTGAACTGCTGTAGACGCGTCACGCTGCGCCGCGCCAAGATGCTCGGCCACATAGACTTTCAATGTAAAGGGGCTGCTTCGGCTGCGCGAAAAGCGTTTGGTGGGAACGTGGCATGAGAAACCTGAGAAACAGGATACCGGGGCCCCCACTAAGGGGGTTCCCCAAATACCGGTCATTTCTTTCTTTCCTTTCTACTAGAGCGATTTCTACATATTCAAGTTACACACAAATATATGATATATTGGTTATATATATCCTTATGAAAATAAAAATCTGAACTTTATGATGAAGTTGTGTGTAATAGAATCATTTAATTAAAAGAAATGAAATAAAATTTATAAAAACCCACAAAACTCAGCTCCTCTTTGGGGGCCCCCTTGTGACCCTGGGGCCCCAAGCGGCCGCTTAGTTTGCTTATGCCTTGGGCCGGCGCTGCTATAACCAGGTTTGAATAAAACTTGAGCACAGGTTCACAACAAACACTGGGAATATGATCTCTGTTGAAGCTGGAGCAAAGGGTGTCCAACACAAATACATTTATAGGAAGAAGTCTGATCAGCACATAGATGATCAATACATCTTCAGCTTTCTTTACATTTATAACAGAGAGAATCCCACCAGACCTTCAGCTCATCATATTAAAGCCAGGCTTGCAAGAACATTTGCTAAAAAAATTGAAGTTGTCCCTCCATGAGAAGATACTGGTCTGAAATATTTAATGTAACTGGAGAGGAAATATCTCTAATTTTGTTTAAATGTTGTTTGGAGTGTACTTCAAATGACTTGGCATTCACAACTCTGCAGGTTAGAAAGAAACAACTTCTATTATTAATAAAGTGAAATATTTAATCAATTGCATTGCAGAGATCAGAGCAGTGGAGGAAGTTAAATAGTTCAAATCAAGACGGTTAGCTGCGAGGTTCAAAATCAACATGAAATGTAGCATTGAACTACTCTGTTTATTTTAGAACATGGTCAAAACTGTTAATAAAAACATACCACAATGCCTTTTCTGTCAATTTTATCGTTTTTTGCTAAATGTGTAATAGCAATTTACCAGTTTCTTCACTTTTTAAACAAAATTTCACTGTAAAGAATTGCAACAACTACCAATTTTTTCACCTTAAAGAAAGAAGAAAAAAAAGAACTGGAACATGCACATCTACTGACAAAAAATACGCTGTATTTTTCAGACCATACGGCGCATTAAGCAAATTAAAAACATTATGACAGATGTTTGAGCGCCGTGTTCCATATAAAATCAGTTCAAGGC
>JBBPBX010084752.1:0-15238 GCA_038048925.1 Garcialebias charrua
TCAATTCAAACATCAACAGTACAGATCAAATTAAAGTTACAGATCAAGTTTTAAAGTGCACTTCCAAGTTGTATCCAAGTTTAATTCATATAAGAGTCAATTAAGCTTAATTTACTTCAATATTGTTTCAAAAAACAAATAGTAATTTCTTTTTTCTTGCGCAACCCAAAATAAATTAAACCAATTCCAAATTTCTATAGGCAGTCAACAGATTTAATGAAAAGTAACTAAAATGATCCTAAAAGGATGAAATTACAAAAATCAAAAGATTTATTTAATACTTTACGTATATATATTCTATTCGGCCACGAAATTAACAAAAAGAGAAAGATCTTTTAATCACTAAGACCACTTTTAAATCTCAAATACACGGGCGTGTCGCCACCGCATTTCTATTTCATAAAAGGAACCCAAATACATAAAACGAACGACTCACCGTCGAGTGGTTGACACAAAACACCGAATACAATCCTCCGGCCGCGTTAATTTAGCTTGATACAGCGGGGTTCTCTCATGATTTATGAAGACGCCAAGCACAAGCAGCTAGCCACAACGTTAGCAGTTCAATAATGGCGGAGCCCCCGAGTTCACCTCTGACCCGGAAGATGTCAAGATGGAATAGTCCATTTTTAGTAGGGGGATACAGAAATCGACCGGTTTTTGTATTGCGTTTTTAATGATCGTTTTCATCGTAACTATAATTATTTTTATGTTAAATGTACATTAACAAGCATGAGCAATGTTAGGGATGTAGGTGACTGGCCGGGGCGCGGCGGGGCCGGGGCCCCTGCTGATTGGGAGCCCCAGGCAACGGCATCATTTGCCTACATGGTAGATCCGCGTCTGTTCTCCCCTCTGCTCCCCCTCCCTCCTCTCTGCTCCCTCACCAAGGGGGAAAAAGGTAAACAAGCAGCTACGAGAGCCAGCGAGAGCCCGTAAATAAGTTTTTTCGTTTTTACTGATAGATAATTAGTTATTAGCGGTACTGCATTTTAAATAAAAATAGCGCAAATCCGCGTATGAATTATAAAAGTTAGTTAATCCGCTGTAACGCTGACAAATTGTTTAGGTCCGCTATAAGCGGATTAGCGCATTAGCGCTCCCCAGCGGTCTGGTGCCCACCTTTGGACTAGAGAAACTACACCTGGACCACTGAAACCACACCTGGACCATAAAAACCACACCTGGACCATAGAAACCACACCTGGAACACAAACTACAGCTGGACCACAGAAACCATACGTGGACTAGAGAAACTACAGCTGGACCATAGAGACCACACCTGGACCATAGAAACCACACCTGGAACACAAACTACAGCTGGACCATAGAGACCACACCTGGACCATAGAAACCACACTTGGAACACAAACTACAGCTGGACCATAGAGACCACACCTGGACCATAGAAACCACACTTGGAACACAAACTACAGCTGGACCATAGAGACCACACCTGGACCAGAGAAACCACATTTGGAATGGAAACTACAGCTGGACCATAGAAACCACACCAGGACCACAGAAACCATACCTGGAACACCAAACTACAGCTGGACCACAGAAACAATACATGGACCAGAGAAACTACACCTGGCCAACTGAAACCACACCTGGACCATAGAAACCACACCTGGACCATAGAAACCACACCTGGACCATAGAAACCACACCAGGCCCACTGAAACCACACCTGGACCATAGAAACCACACATGGACCACTGAAACTACACATGGACCAGAGAAACCACACCTGGACCACTGAAACCACACCAGGACCATAGAAACCACACCTGGAACACAAACTACAGCTGGAACATTGAATCCAACTGGGCCATAGAAACTGTACTTAAACCACAGAAACTACACCTGAACTGTAGAAACTACACCTGTACCATAGCACCATTACACGCACCAAATTAACCATACCGAGACCACAGAAACCATACGTGGACCACTGAAACCACACCTGGACCACTGAAACCACACCTGGAACACAAACTAAAGCTGGACCACAGAAGCCGTACATGGACCAAAGAAACCACACCTGGACCATAAAAACCACACCTGGACCATAGAAACCACACCTGGACCACAAACTACACCTGGACCATAAAAACCACACCTGGACCATAGAAACCACACCTGGACCACAAACTACATCTGGACTACTGAAACCACAACTGGACCAAAGAAACCACACCTGGACCATAAAAACCACACCTGGACTACTGAAACCACAACTGGACCACTGAAACCACAACTGGACCATAGAAACCACACCGGGAACACAAACTATAGCTGGACCACAGAAGCCATACGTGGACCAGAGAAACCACAATTGGAACACAAACTACAGCTGGACCATAGAGACCACACCTGGACCATAGAAACCCCACCTGGAACACAAACTACAGCTGGACCATAGAGACCACACCTGGACCACAGAAACCACACCTGGAACACAAACTGCAACTGGACCATAGAGACCACACCTGGACCATAGAAACCCCACCTGGAACACAAACTACAGCTGGACCATAGAGACCACACCTGGACCACAGAAACCACATTTGGAACACAAACTGCAACTGGACCATAGAGACCACACCTGAACCATAGAAACCACACCTGGAACACAAACTACAGCTGGACCACAGAAGCTGTACGTGGACCAGAGAAACCACACATGGACCATAGAAACCACACATGGAACACAAACTACAGCTGGACCACTGAAACCAACTGGGCCATAGAAACTTTACTTAAACCACAGAAACTGCACCTGAACTGTAGAAACGACACCTGGACCATTGCACCGTTACACGCAGAAAATTAACCATACCGAGACCACAGATACCATACGTGGACCATAAAACCACACCTGGACCATAGAAACTACACCTGGAACACAAACTACACCTGGACCACTGAAACCACACTTGGACCACAGAAACCATATGTGGACTAGAGCAGTGCTGGGCAGCGCTAATCCAAAAATTAGTTCCGCTATTTCTAAAGCACTAATTAATTTATTTAGGTCCGCAATTTCAAAAGCACTAATGTCTTATGAAAATTAGGGGAAGCTAAATTCTAAACCGCTATTTAAATTCAACAATTGGTAGCCAGCAAGTTATGCAATATTTGCACTACACTGCCAACTAGCGGTCCATATCCTAGATGTTATTACTGTTTTTCTCTTACATTTTGTTGTTGGATGTAACTGGGACCCCGTGTACATAATCTCATCTCATCACATGTACTACATGCGGTGCAAATGACAATAAAGACTCTCTGACTCTGATAATAATATTGTTTGTAATAATAATCATTTTCTTTGAGTATAACCAATAGACAAAATACACACAACAAAACAGACCCTGATTACACCCAAGAGTTCTTTTTTTTTCTATTTTAAATCAGTTCTTGAATCCCGGATGATTAAAGGTCCATCAATCAATAATCTGGTAGTTTGTAGTTCATGATCCAGGGTAATATGTCCAGAAAAAAACAAATAGTTTGGTGCAATTTAAGTCCTACCGCACAGCTGCGGTGATCCGGTAGCTTGCCATCCTGGGTGGGAACAGGGGGTGAAAAAAACCCTGACCTAAACAAGGTCATAAACAAAACAAAAATTAGCATTACTATATACACAGGACTAAACTGTTATCAAAAATAGTTAAACATTCACATAGTTAAACATTCACAAAAACAAATAAAATAATTCCAGCAGGTATTTTTCAAGAATCATTCAAATGTCCTGTTAAGCACCTTGGTCAATGCAAGGCATTGCAGGAAGGTGCTATACAAATAAAGTTTATTATTATTATTATTATAACTTCAATTCAAAGACCACATCACTGACCACATCACTGGCTACCGGTTCATCTTCAAATCCAATTCAAAATTCTCATGTATGTCTTCAAATCGCTGAACAGTCTCGCCCCCGCCTATCTCTCGGATCTGATACACCCATATGTCCCTCCACGTGCTTTGAGATCAGAGGATCAGGTACTCTTAATAGTTCCAGAAACTCGCCTTAAGCGCAGGGGTGACAGGGCGTTCTCTGTAGCAGGCCCAAGACTCTGGAACGAGTGGTTCTTGTATTCTTGTATCTGATGAAACTGTCTTGTATTGTTCTTTTAAAATGAATGAATAAACATCAATCAATCAAAAAAAAAACGAGTTACCGCTGCTTATCAAACAGGCCCCCTCCCTCTCGGTTTTCAAATCCCGGTTAAAAACTCACTACTACTCCATTGCTTTCAATGCCGGCTTATTTGTATTGAATCGTTTTATTTATGATCTGCAATGTTTTTATGTTTTTTGTGTTGTACTTCATTGTCTGTGTTGCCTGTTGCGTGTTTGTTTGTCCAGCACTTTGGTGTGGACTTGTTCCTGTTTAAAGTGCTTTATAAATAAAATGGTATGGTATGGTATGGTACATCAACAGTACAGATCAAATTAATGTTACAGAGATCAAGTTTTAATGTGCACTTCCAAGTTGTATCCAAGTTTAATTAATATAAGAGTCAATTAAGCTTAATTTACTTCAATATTGTTTCAAAAAACAAATAGTAATTTCTTTTTTCTTGTACAACCCAAAATAAATTAAACCAATTCCAAATTTCTATAGGCAGTCAACAGATTTAATGAAAAGTAACTAAAATGATCCTAAAAGGATGAAATTACAAAAATCAAAAGATTTATTTAATACTTTACGTATATATATTCTATTCGGCCACGAAATTAACAAAAAGAGAAAGATCTTTTAATCACTAAGACCACTTTTAAATCTCAAATGCACGGGCGTGTCGCCACCGCATTTCTATTTCATAAAAGGAACCCAAATACATAAAACAAACGACTCACCGTTGAGTGGTTGACACAAAACACACAATACAATCCTCCGGCCGCGTTAATTTAGCTTGATACAGCGGGGTTCTCTCATGATTTATGAAGACGCCAAGCACAAGCAGCTAGCCACAACGTTAGCAGTTCAATAATGGCGGAGCCCCCGAGTTCACCTCTGACCCGGAAGATGTCAAGATGGAATAGTCCATTTTTAGTAGGGGGATACAGAAATCGACCGGTTTTTGTATTGCGTTTTTAATGATCGTTTTCATCGTAACTATAATTATTTTTATGTTAAATGTACATTAACAAGCATGAGCAATGTTAGGGATGTAGGTGACTGGCCGGGGCGCGGCGGGGCCGGGGCCCCTGCTGATTGGGAGCCCCAGGCAACGGCATCATTTGCCTACATGGTAGATCCGCGTCTGTTCTCCTCTCTGCTCCCCCTCCCTCCTGTCTGCTCCCTCACCAAGGGGGAAAAAGGTAAACAAGCAGCTACGAGAGCCAGCGAGAGCCCGTAAATAAGTTTTTTCATTTTTACTGATAGATAATTAGTTATTAGCTGTACTGCATTTTAAATAAAAATAGCGCAAATCCACGTATGAATTATAAAAGTTAGTTAATCTACTGTAACGCTGACAATTTGTTTAGGTCAGCTATAAGCGGATTAGCGCATTAGTACTCCCTGGCGGTCTGGTGCCCACCTTTGCGCGCACGTCCTGCGGCGTTTTACAGGCGACACACGTCCATCTTGCCACGGTCTCGTGAGGTTCGCTTCTGCCTCACAGAGTAATGATACCGTTTCCGGTTTGATTTTCAAGATAAAAGATTCCTTTGAAGGAATATCACTAAAGTGAAGCTTTTTACAGCTTGAAGTTAATTTATAACTGGCGTGTTATAAATTCTTTAACTGATGACGTAGACTGTTGGCTCATGGTCAGACGTCCCAGCTGCTTTGGGGAACCTCATGGTTTGAGTTCCTCAGCCCACTCTTGGCTCAGACAGGAAGTGGAACCTTAAAAGAGGAGGATTGACCCAGTCAAATCCACCCGCTGATTGGCTGTCAGTGATGTCACTAACGCGTTACAAAGTAACGCGTTACTCTTGTCGGACCACTTTTTTCAGTAACTAGTAATCTAACGCGTTGCTTTTCAAAATTCAGTAATCTGATTAAAGTTACTTTCTCCAAATTATTGTGCGTTACTTTTTTGTCATTTTCTGTAGTAATTTTATTTTTATTTCCTCGTCTCGGCCGGGGAGTGATAAAAAAAAAGACGCGGAAATTCAGTCAGCTGCGGGCTGTTTGAAACCTGACACCACACACCATGCAGCGCATGTGTTTTGTCAGGAAACAGACTGGACTGAGGTGCGCACACGGAGCTGAGAGAGGAGGAGAATGAGAATCACTTACTTGTTCAGTAAAACAATGGAGCCTCTCCGAGAGACAGCAGGTCCCCCCCCACCCGCGACCAAAACAACACACACACACACACACACACACCTCCTGCTGTGTACAAACGTGTTGATGGCAGCTATCAATCGTCTCAATAGGTCTGTCAATAGGTCTTATTTACATACAAATACGTTCTTTTTTCTTCTGGTAAGCTCATCTACAGCAGCTCCATTTCGTGTCAGGAGAACGCACAGCAGGCAGTTCACGATGCATTCAAGAGCATATGTTTGTTTTGGATGTAACAGAGACCATGTGTACACAATTTCCTAAAATAAAAATAAAAAACTCTGATTTTGACGTTGAAAGACTGTCTTTATTATATTATTTATTTTTAAAAGTATTTACAGAAATACTTTTTTGTAAAAATATTATTTGTTTAATGAAGTAAAGAAAGACCATTTTGTTTTTGAATATTTTTATTAGTAATTATTTTATTAATACATTTACGTTTTTTATGTATTGTGACAGAAGGCTCTTGGCAGCAGCAGCTGAAAGTAACGAATAAAGTAACTTAGTAATCTAACTTAGTTACTTTCCAAATCAAGTAATCAGTAACTTAACTAAGTTACTTTTCCCAAAGACTAATCAGTAACTTAACTAAGTTACTTTTTCAATGTAACTATGCCATCACTGTTGGCTGTTCACCAAAAATAACGAGTAACCCCTCGCTGCAGCAAACAATAAGGGGCGGGGTCGTGCCCGAGGGCTGAGCCATACCATATATGGAAGTAGCGCCATTGCACTCCGGAAATGAAGGGGGCGCCATAAAATACAGTTAAAAAAACGCACAGAAATGAACAATCCATCAGTAAATACACTAACAACACAAGAAAACACAGAACTTTTTTACAACAAAACATAAGAGACAATTTATTTGAGACCATTTAATTTTAAATGTTGTATTCCAACAAAATTGCGTTTTTTTTAGAAAATACAGTTTTAAAAAAAACGCACAGAAATGAATCCATCAGTAAATACACTAACAACACAAGAAAACACAGAAGAACTTTTTTACAACAAAACATAAGAGACAATTTATTTGAGACCATTTTATTTTAAATGTTGTATTCCAACAAAATTGTTTTCCTTTAGCATGTCAGCAAAAATTTGGGTAACAAGCCATTTACAAAACTGAACTATAAATTTATTCGTATTGAAAGTATAAGACTCCATGTGTGATCTTTTATAACAGCGGTACATTGATCTTACATTTAGGCCTACACTTTTTCTTACTCTTTTGGATTTCCACATTCAGCTTGTGATACTCTGAAATCTACTTCTCATACATGTACATTGACAGCTCTGACAAGATGTCATTATACTTGTACCTCTGTTACATACTTCTGGGCATATTGCCTTCATTTATATAGCCTACATCACTGGTTAAAACATAGTAACTCTGAATGTATACAAATAAAAATATAACTGCCACAGACAATTTCGAATTTTTACTTAAGTGTGGAAATGATGCTATGCAAAGGAAAAGTAAGTAGAGTAGGTCAACAGAGCAATAGCAAATGGGAAATTGTAAATGTATACAATGTTTAAACACATTCAGTTAAAGACACAAATGCACAATTTGAAAAGTTTATGCATTTCTCCAAAAACAACCAAATGTATTGTAATGCAAAAACAACCAAATGTATGTAATGCACTGCAAAAAACATGCAAACAAAATATGAAACAAAAAGCAATGTATATCCAGTTTTTTCAGAACTGACAGTCCGGGTAGTGGCCAGCTTTACCGTCAACGTAGTAGCGGGGGTACTCCCCTCGTCTTCCATTTCCTGTGAAGCCCACACAGTCTTTACACTCTGTTGCAGGAAGAACATGTTATCACAGCAAAGGATTCTCGGTGTTCTGTCCTGAAAGATGCTGAGAATTTACTCCAGTTGATCTCCCCTGTAAATGATAATTTTAATGTAGGTAAAATGTAATTTCATGTTTTAAGTGAAAACAAGTAAAAACATCATTACCATCCAGCCATGCAAAGTGGGCCTTCTTCCTGAAAACTGGATCAGACACAATAGATTGAAACCGCTTGCAGGTCAATGCCAAAGTGAGGTAAGCAACATCTCCCTCTGTTAGGACCACCTCTTGGAGCACAGCCTCAAGTACATGCAAAGGCATCTGAAAAACACCCCAATTGTGCATTGTAAGAACATCAAAGAATGAACAACTATATGTATAAGAATTCATCTTACCTGTAAAATTGGTGGCATTTGTTGCACCTGCAAAGTGAAGACCACAAAAAACAACACACACACACACACACACACACACACACACACACACACACACACACACACACACACACACACACACACACACACACACACACACACACACAGGTTTGTCAATGTGGTTTAGCCGGACTTTTTCGCCAAACCCGCCCGAAGGTGTAATACGGGGTCTACCCCTTCCCGAGGTCCTAGCGACCTGGGACCAAGCTCAGAGCACTCTAAAAATTTTGAAAAAAATTTGGGTCACTTTAGCTTTCCGATAGGAGCTTCACAGCACGTTTTACCACCCAGACTCCAGTGTGGTTTACAAGGACGTCAAAAAATGTGGTTTATGAGGACAAACATGCATTATGGGGTCTTTAAAGGGACATTTAAACTCCGCCTACTTAACATAAAATTAACATAAAACACACAAATGTGACAGGAGGACAAACATGCATTATGGGGTCTTTAAAGGGACATTTAAACTCCGCCTACTTAACATAAAATTAACATAAAACACACAAATGTGACAGGACACTGCATTAGGAGAACAGTTTTTTGAACTGATTTTATTAAACAAATTAGGCACATACTTTATTTATATTCACTAACAAATCTTCAAATGTTTAAAATAAAATAAAACTTAAATGTTTCAAATAAAATAAAATAAAAACTTAAATTCTGTTGACATATTTACATTATTATAAAACATATTAACATTATATACATATTTCTAAAACAAAATTTTACTTTTTCTGCAGGGTTAATCACAACCTAATGTAAAGTACAGGGGATCCCCGACTTACGAGCGACGAAAGAGTTCCTCAGTCTGAGATGACATATTTACATTTTATAAAACATTAACATTACAAACTTGTACATATTTCTAAAACAAAATTTTACTTTTTCTGCAGGGTTAATCACAACCCAATGTAAAGTACAGGTGATCCCTGACTTATGAGCGATGAAAGACTTCTGAGATGACATATTTACATATTATAAAACATTAACATTACAAACTTGTACATATTTCTAAAACAAAATTGTACTTTTTTTACAGGGTTCACCACAACCCACTGTAAAGTACAGGTGATCCCCGACTTACGAGCGACGAAAGAGTTCCTCAGTCTGAGATGACATATTTACATATTATAAAACATTAACATTACAAACTTGTACATATTTCTAAAACAAAATTGTACTTTTTTTACACGGTTCACCACAACCCACTGTAAAGTACAGGTGATCCCCGACTTACGAGCGATGAAAGAGTTCCTCAGTCTGAGATGACATATTTACATATTATAAAACATTAACATTATAAACTTGTACATATTTCTAAAACAAAATTGTACTTTTTTTACACGGTTCACCACAACCCACTGTAAAGTACAGGTTATCCCTAACTTACGAGTGACGAAAGACATCCTCAGTCTGAGATGCTGTATTCAGCTCAGTCTTATAAAGACTTCCTTAGTCTGAGATGTTGTATTCAGCTGAGTCTTATAAATAAAGACTTCCTGATGACAGCCAAAACCAGCTGCTCACATGATCAAGGAGGACCATCAGCCTAAACATTGCCCATTTTCTACATCCATCCATTATCTTTACCCGTTTCTTCCATTTTGGGTCACGGGGGTCGCCGGTGCCCATATCCAGCAATCATAGGGCAAGGGGCGGGGTGCACCTTTCACGGTTCGCAAGTTTATCACAGGGCATCACATTTGTTACATGAAAACATAAAACACTAGAAAGCTTGTTGAACAAGACACATACTAAAATTAAAATACCCTGATGAATGCTCAATAATTCTAGTAGAATAATCAAAAAAGCTAAGTCTGGTCCTCAGGACATTCAAAAAAACAACACAAAGAAAAGCAAAAAAAAAAAACTGGAAATGTTTAGTCTTTTGTCCAAGTCTGGAGATAATGTATTCAACTCAGTATTATAAATAAAGATTTCCTCAGTGTGAGGTGCTGCATTCAGCTTAGTCTCATAAATAGCACCCTCTCACAGTGGATCAACCAGTTTGCAGGTCCTCCTTGATCATGAGAGCAGCTGGTTTTGGCTGTCATCAGCAAATTGGTTGATCCACTGTGAGAGGGTGCTATTTATAAGACTGAGCTGAATGCAACATCTCAGATTGAGGAAACCTTTCGGACAAATGACTTCCACAGTCTTGGATGCTGTACTCAGCTCAGTCTTATAAATAAATACTTCCTCAGTCTGAGGTACTGCATTCAGCTCAGTCTTATAAATAGCACCCTCTCACAGTGGATCAACGAGTTTGCTGAACAGCCAAAACCAGCTGCTCTCATGATCAAGGAGGACCTGCAAACTGGTTGATCCACTGTGAGAGGGTGCTATTTATAAGACTGAGCTGAATGCAGCACCTCAGACTGAAGACGTGTTTCGGACGAATGACTTCCTCAGTCTTACATGCTATGTTCAGCTCAGTCTTATAAAAGAAGACTTCCTCGACAAAGTTTTTTTTACAGTTTTTACATCAAAGTACAATTCAAACAAAAACACTTTCATCGATTCATCGCAAACCTGTTGCTTCCTCTCACATTCCTCCTTGGTGATCAGTTCACCTCGATATTCCAAAAGAAAGTCATATTTTGCAAAGGATTTATTTGCTAAGATTCCTCAACCTAGTTATATAAATAGGAAAAATTGTATTTTTTGTTAACACTAATAAAGCTCCACATACCTTTTAAGTTCACTGATAAATTTGATGACAAGGCCCTAAATAAAGACTTCCTCAGTCTGAGGTGCTGCATTCAGCTCAGTCTCATAAATAGCAAACTCCACTTGAGATTTCATGATAGAATGCAGACTGCTTTGCCTTATGTTTTAAATGTGTTTTCTCCAATATTCCTTGTGTCAGGAGAAAAGCAACATTTTGAAGTGCTGGGAAAAACAGGGAAACTTGTGTCTGACATATTAGGATCAGATATTGCTGCTTTTTCCAGAATCTGTCCAACTTTGGACTGGCTACATTGAAGGGGGACACAGAGACATCTGGACAAGTCTCAGTCCATCACAGGGACACATTTACAAGTCTCCAGTCCATCACAGGGACACATTTACAAGTCACCAGTCCATCACAGGGACACGTGGACAAGTCTCCAGTCCATCATAGGGACACCTGGACAGGTCTCCAGTCCATCACAGGAACACATTTTTAAGTAATATAATAATAATAATAATAATAATAATAATAATAATAATAATAATAATAATAACAATAATAATAATAATAACTGACAAGTTATAATAATAACAAGTCTCCAGTCCATCACAGGGACACCTGGACAGGTCTCTTCTCTTAGAATTGAGAAAGCCTTTTGGATGAAGGGCGAAACGTCTTCTGCTACAAATAAAAGTCCAGTTGTTTTTTTATTGAACACATTTTTTTGATTGTAACAAAGACCTCGGTACATACCAGGCAACTAGGTTATTAGTCATTTCATTATAAAGCCAGGTTGCATAGGTACCAGGTACATACCAATTGAGTACAAGATAACATGTCATTTTATAGAATAGTCTGGTACAAAATATACATACTGGTTAAATAACCAGTATGCTACCAGTATCTGGGGTATGTACCTTTCTGTATTATGTATTAATATTGTATAAATCTGTGTTACACTTTTAAATACTTTATTTAAAAAAAAAGTTCCTCCATATTTTTTTCAACCTGTAGCTTGGATATCTTTGCCAGTTGTGTTGGGGGAGCTGGTAATCTGTAAAATTCCCTGTGAACACGGATGTCATGGCCCAAGAAGTCTGCAACCTGGTCAAGTTCATTGTTTTTTAAGTTCAAGACTTGTGAGAGCGTGGCTACATGTTTCCGTAGTTGTGTTGACCTGAGGAACTCTGGGTGCTATGCTCCACACTGGCTTGCATGAACACGCAGACTGTCCTGTCCTCTGTAGTGACTCATTGATTTAGGTCTTGCAAATAGAAATAAGTTTGTTTGTAAAACAACACATGTCTCTCTCTTACTTGCCAATAAAGTCAGTGCATCCACCACATTTGGTGCGAGTAAAACTGCAACCTTTCGGCCTCTTTTCACAATGATTTCAACCCGAGTGAAATGGCTGCAGAGCTTCTGTTCAACCGTTGACAAACCCATGGCAACATCATCATGGAGCTTGGTGGTGTCACGCTCCATAAAACTTCGTAGGTGCATCTTTGAAACCTCTCCTGCTCGTCTACGATTGAACACAATGACCTATGCAAGTGTAACTTTTGCAAGTTCTGCATAAGTCTGGGGGCTGGCTTCATCTTTCAAGGTGTTAAAGGCATTTTCTCCTGATTTATTCAGATGCTGATGCAGAAGCTTAACATCTTCAGTGAATGGTAATGTTAATGGCCTATTGTATTTGGCATGATTTTAAGTGCTAAGGGCACTATGAGACACCATCTCTGACCATTTTGATGAGCACAGTTTTTTGAATGCGTCTGACGACTTCATCAGTTGTTCATCTTCTGCCATGAGTGCTCGGCAATGAACAAGGTTACAGATTTTGTTCAGTGTATGTCCCAGTTTTATGGCAAGGCTTGTTTTTTTGTATGAACGTGTTTCTTCATCAAAGCCTGACACAGTCTTTACTGCTTGCACAACTCTCTGGAAGTTAGCAGGTTTCACAGCATCCTCTAGGTTATGTATTGCATATTTTGTGCGCAGACATATCAACAAACGGCCAACTTCATGAAGCTTTTGTCGCATGTAGTCGTATTTTGAGGGGTCTTGTCCATGTCTGTTGTGGAGTGACTGAGCAAACTGAATAATACACAGGTCATTTCTCACAGCTGAGGTAACATCGTCGGGTTTCATACTTTTAATGATCTTACAAACACCACTTCAGATTTCATGATAGAATGCAGACTCTTTAGCCAAAGCCAAACTCAGCACTTTGGCTCTTCCAGGTGGATTATCCATATCCATATTTTCTGGCTTACAAGGGCATCTACGGACATGTCTCCATAGTTGCTTTTGAACGTACATTCCTTCACAGTAGATACAGTGAATAAATGTTCCATCTACGGCCTTAGCTTTTGTCTTTCTCTTCACTTTCAAGGGCCCTTGTCCACCTTGTAAAACTGCATTGTTATGCTTGTGAATTCCCCTGTTCCTCAATTTTTCTAATAAAACTTTGCGCTCTTTAGAATCCTTGTGAAGGGAAAACAGTTGGATAATTTCAGGATGCGTCTGGTGTGTTTGCAAATGGCGTGAAATTTTAGTTTGTGGCTTACCACAAACATAACAGAAGTTTTGTAGACATGTAATCTGCTTTGAGGATTCCTGTTTGAGAAGCTCATCTTTTCTGTCTGGTTTATCCTTTGAGTATGTGGTAGAAGTGGCTTGGCCTGATGTTTTAAATGCGCTTTCTCCAATATTACTTGTGTCAGGAGGAAAGCACCATTTTGACGTGCTGGGAAAAACAGGGAAACTTGTGTCTGACATATTAGGATCAGGTATTGCTCCTTTTTCCAGAATCTGTCCAACTTTGGACTGGCTACACTGAAGGGGGACACAGGGACATCTGGACAAGTCTCCAGTCCATCACAAGGACACATGGACAAGTCTCCAGTCCATCACAGGGATACCTGGACAGGTCTCCAGTCCATCACAGGTACACAGGGACAAGTCTCCAGTCCATCACAAGGACACATGGACAAGTCTCCAGTCCATCACAGGGACATGTGGACAAGCCTCCAGTCAATCACAGGGACACCTGGACAGGTCTCCAGTCCATCACAGGGACACATTTACAACTCTTCAGTCCATCACAGGGACACATTTACAAGTCTCCAGTCCATCACAGGGACACATTTACAAGTCTCCAGTCCATCACAGGGACATCCTGGACAGGTCTCCAGTCCATCACAGGGACACGTGGACAAGTCTCCAGTCCATCACAGGGACACATTTACAAGTCACCAGTCCATCACAGGGACATCCTGGACAGGTCTCCAGTCCATCACAGGGACACGTGGACAAGTCTCCAGTCCATCACAGGGACACATGGACAAGTCTCCAGTCCATCACAGGGACACATGGACAGGTCTCTAGTCCATCACAGGGACATGTGGACAAGTCTCCAGTCCATCACAAGGACACCTGGACAGGTCTCAAGTCCATCACAGGTACACAGGGAAAAGTCTCCAGTCCATCACAAGGACACATGGACAAGTCTCCAGTCCATCACAGGGATACCTGGACAGGTCTCCAGTCCATCACAGGTACACAGGGACAAGTCTCCAGTCCATCACAAGGACACGTGGACAAGTCTCCAGTCCATCACAGGGACATCCTGGACAGGTCTCCAGTCCATCACAGGGACACATGGACAAGTCTCCAGTCCATCACAGGGATACCTGGACAGGTCTCCAGTCCATCACAGGTACACAGGGACAAGTCTCCAGTCCATCACAAGGACACATGGACAAGTCTCCAGTCCATCACAGGGACATGTGGACAAGTCTCCAGTCAATCACAGGGACACCTGGACAGGTCTCCAGTCCATCACAGGGACACATTTACAACTCTTCAGTCCATCACAGGGACACATTTACAAGTCTCCAGTCCATCACAGGGACACATTTACAAGTCTCCAGTCCATCACAGGGACATCCTGGACAGGTCTCCAGTCCATCACAGGGACACGTGGACAAGTCTCCAGTCCATCACAGG
>JBBPBX010084753.1:0-15238 GCA_038048925.1 Garcialebias charrua
TTTTAAAAACACATTTTTACTCACTGGCTTTTAGCACAGACTGAATTTGTTCTGCACTGTTTTTATTGTTTTTATTGATCTTAATGTTTTAACAACTGTTTTATTTTTATGTGTTTAAATGTTCTTGATTTTATGTACAGCACTTTGTTGCAGCTGTGGTTGTTTTAAAGGGCTCTATAAATAAAGTATTATTATTATTATTATTATTATTATTATTATTATTATTATTATTATTATTATTATTATTATTATTATTATTATTATTATTATTATTATTAAATAAACTTGTACTGTAAACTAATGGAGATGGGGTAGGTGTGTAAATACAAAAATAGAACAGGGCTATGAAACACCAGAACTTAATCAACAACAACAAAAAACAACTAATGTCTAACAATAAATAAATTAATTAATTTAAAGAATCACTGAAAACAGAATATGAACACTAAAGTGAGGATAAATTCTACAAAATTGGACTTGGACAATGCTAAACCAATGCAAATGTTTGTATCAAGTAAAAAATAAATTAAGTCTTTTATGTGATTATCATGGAACTTAATTGAACATCCATCCTTCCATCCATTATACAGGTGGTCCCCGACTTACGACGGCCTCGACTTACGACGTTCCGGACTTACTAACGGACTCACAAACAGTACAGTTGTATAGTAAATACAGCACTGGTATGTGTTTTAGATGAAAGTGTGTTAGCTAACCGTTTGTAAACAAAGTTCTGTGCCTGTTTATGAACCAGTATATACACTTGTTCAGTCTCGTGTTGAAAAACGGGTGTGCGGCGCAGCGTTAGCATACATTTTCCGACTTACGACCAAAAATCCGGACTTACGAACGACACGTGTTATGCAAATTTTCATGTTACGAACGGTGTGTAGGAACGGAACTCGTTCGTAAGTCAGGGACCACCTGTATTTACCTACTACTTCCATTTCGGGTCATGGAGGGTTACTGGTGCCCATATCCAGCCATCACTGTGTGAGAGGCAGGGGACACCCTGGACAGATTGTGAGTCCATCACAAGGACATAGAGACAAATGACAGAAACAACCATTCACTCTCTCACTCACACCTAAGGACAATTGAGAGTTACCAGTCAGTCTAACATGCATGTTTTTGGTCTGTGGGAGGAAACCAGCGTACACGGAGAAAGCAAACGCATGCACAGGGTGAACATGCAAACTCCACCAAGAAAGGCCCCCAGCTGAAATTTAATCCAGTGACCTTCTTGCTGAGAGGTGGCAGCTCTGCCAACTGCACCACCGTGCCACTGTTTATCAATAAAAATAAAATATCTGATAACTAATGAACAATATATCAATGGTAACTTTTAAAGTGCAGAAAAACAATAAAAATGTATTCCAAAATGTTCTGATGCATGCTCAATAATCCATATAGATAAATCCAACAAGGTTAAGTCAGATCCTCTGGACGGATTCTTCTTTGTTGAAACCTTTTCCTCTTTTATCTAAAATACTATTAGTATTAGTAGCTGTAGTATTATATTATTATTACTATTATTAGTATTTCAAACTGTTCGATGCATGCTCAATAATCCAGATACTGTAGATAAATCAAATAAGTTTAGTCAGGTCCTCTGATGGACTCTTCTTTGTTAAAACACTCCCTCTTTTATCTAAAAGACTATTAGTAGTAATTTTATACTGTAATATTGTTACTATTATTAGCATTCCAAACTGTTAACAGAAATTTTACCTCATGCTCTTTTTCCTATCACAGCTTTTAGACAGTCTGACAAAATGCATGTTGCAATAATAGCAAATTTTAAATTTACTGAAGGTTGTTTCAAATAAAGTTCTGTCAGTAGAGTTGCAGAGCAGTTCTGTCAAACGTACAAACAGGAAAGAACAAAATGTACCAAAATATTGTATCCTATAAGTTTAACAATTAGAATAGCATAAGCACCTTTTAGGAACCAATTCTGTTTCACTGAACTCTGCAGACACCTTCAATGTTTGCTTTGAAATTGCATGGCACTGTTATATTTCTCAAGATATGTGACTGAATGCTAGAAAATAACAATGCAGTCTCTGAAAAAAAAAATGTTGGGGCTAGTGAAGGGTTAGAAATATTTTTAAAGCACCAAAACTTTTACTTACCTTTCAAGTGATGAACAAACCAAGTGATGAACAAACCAACATCACCACCTCTTGCAGCAAAAGCAGCCAAGAGTCATGTTCTTCCCTTTATAAATGTTAAAATTTGACTTTATGATTGCTGCTAGATGAGGTACTTTTGGTCTCCTGTGTGGTCACAGGAACTTGTTGGGATTAAGTGATTAAGTACCTTGGATCTGCTGCTCAGTGTAGTGAAATGCCAAGTCTGAGCTTCATGAAAGCAACTATATATCCTGAGACAGTGGTCAGGATAAAATGCACTTTACTCCACACTAATTTAATTCTGCTTAGCTCTGCTGTCACATGGCATTTCAGGGCTTCATGGGAAAAAGACCACAGCAGAAGGTCAATTTTCAGGAACAGGACTTCTATTGATTGTTCAAATGATACTTTTAAATGGTAAACTGTTCTATGCAGTCTCCAAGTAGTCTTTAGAGTGTAATTATTGCACACTGTAGACAATAATGAGGATACATGGCACAATAGTTAAGCATTAGATGTCGTAGCAAACACTAAAGTGGCTTTAACTCAGCTAGTTTTACAGAAATGGAGCTTACATATTATCTGAGCACCCACTTTTTAGCACTCTATTTTGTAATTGTGATGAATGATGCTCTTGAAAGATGCTGTAAACATATCCAGGTTAATGTGGGGCCAGACAAGATTTGACCTCTCCCAATTTAGAGCTAAGTCCTAAACTACCAAATAGCTGGATACCCTTTATGCTGATGACGTTTGCCTAATGGCAGACAGCATGGAAGCTTTACAGCACTATCTCAATGCCTTGCAGGAATCGTGTCGCAAGTTTGGATTAGTTATAAGTGCCACCGAGGCCCAGATACCGGTACTTAAAGAGCCACCAGGAGGCTGTAATCCTGATGCTATGCCAATATGCTGACCAATGATGGGATAAACCTGGAAGAAGTCACCAACTCCTTTCATCTGGGCTGCCAGTTAAGAAATGACAACATCTTGCGTCTGAAATCCCTGCACATATAGAGGGAGCTGCTGCCACCTTTGGCAAGTTAAAGCAACATGTGTGGAAATCTCAAGACATCACACTGCAGACGAAGCTCGCAGTTTACCGTGTCACAGTACAGCCGATTCTTTTATACACTGCTGAAACCTGGTGCCTGTATAAAGGCGACATTAGGAGCTGGGCGCGTTTAAAATAAAATGCCTACGTTCCGTCTTGTGCATCAAATGGCAGGATCGTGTCACAAATGCTGATGTCCTTTCTTACTCAAATACTCACGGCTTGGAGGTCCCATCGATGAGGGGACAACTGTGATGGTGCAGCTGTGTCCAGCGAATGGAAGACTGTACCGCCAAAGCGCGTATTCTACTCAGAGCTTTCAATTGAGAAGCACAGCTCTGGCGGGCAGTACCTTCGTTATGAGAACGTCTTCAAACGTAATTTGACTGCATGTAGTTTGACCACCGAAGACTTGGAGGAGGCTGCTCAAAGAAGATCAGTTTGGCGTGCAAAGGTCAAGAAAGGCATCTCAAACTTCAAAAACTTTTGCCTTTCCGAGTTAGACCTCATCAAACAACAAATTGGCAAGAATCGACCTAAACCCTCCTACAATTACAACAACCTTGACCTCTCTAAATGGTTTTAAGAATCTGTTGGAATCCTGGCAAAAACCAATGCAGATATGTTCTTGTTTTTGATTTTATACATCTATCTTATAATGTTTTGCTAGTTTTTGATACTTTGTAAAAAAAAAAAAATCTGTATTTCTCTCTTATGTTTTTCTATTGTTTATTGTTTAAGGAAATTCTACCATTGCTGTTCATCATTCTTTAGTTTGTAGCAGGTCGCTCTTGTAAATGAGTCCACGAGGCTCAATAAGATTTACCTGACTAAATAAAGGTTGAATGAAAAAAACTACACCTACAACAGTAGGTCAGCTACACTGCGTGGCCTGCGACAGAATATTTAAGACAAATTTTGGATTTTCCAGCCACATACGAGCACATGCCAGAAGCTAGCCAGGGTCACCATCGTCGGACAAGACGCTGACGACACCATCATCATTCCCTGAGCACTAATATCTTGTGACAAAATGTCATTTAAACCATTTGACCAAAATTCTGGAATGAATGTCGTCTGTTTACTTTTATTCCACTAGAGGCTTTCAAATCAGAAAAAAAAGAAAAGTTTTATAATCTAATTTGAAGGCAATCTAAAATATAAACCCTGCAGTGACATAAACATGTTTGTTATAAAGCTCCTAAACAAGGTGCTTAACATTCAATGTCTTTGAAACATTACCTTCTAATACATTTGCTCCTCTCATTATGAAGGAGTTTGTTTGTTTGCAAACTTGCCCACATTTCTGTGCGTTTGTGCACATCCTGTCATCCGAAGGCAAATCATAAACACTTTGATGATAGATGGTGGTGGCTAATAGACGCAAAAATCTGCCCGAGTTAAGACGTAATCACAACATTAATCACTGAGATAAGGTGAACAAAGCAGGTAAACAGCTTAAAGGTGCCAGAGGCAAAGCATCTCATCTGCATTATTCTCAGAGAAAATCTTGATTAGCCAGGGCTCATTTGACAGAGGGATATAAATATTCTTAAATTAATTTCACACTTTGTTTAACCCCACCTGGAAGGGTTGTGCTCTGCGTGATGTAACGATAAGAGCCCACTAGTCCTATTAAGCTCTGATTCATGCATTAAAAAAAAAATTCACAATACAGCCTGATTTGCTTCTGAACACTAGCGATGAATGCAGCACTGAGACATCCATCCTTGATGGCCTGCGTCCTGTCCAATCTGTCACTCATGAAAGCGATGTTCTGGATTGATGGCGCAAATCTTGACGTGAAGGGTTCATGAGATACGCCTGATCTTCCGCATGAGGTGAATGATAAGAGTCCAAGTGTCATGTAACACCTGACAGTCAAAAACAGATGATCCTGTTGTGGTCACTTTATGTTAAGTTTAGTGCTGAATGCATTTTGCTGCAACAATAAATTCAGCATATGCAAAGCTGTCACTGTTTTTTTTTTTTAACTGCTTATTTTTTCATCTTTTCTGTCACCGCAGAGAATTTTTTACATGTTGCGCCAAGCATAACAAGAAAAAACAAAGTGTCTAAATGTGGGAAGATTTGCATTTTTCACTCATGCTGCCACACAGTTGCTTGATAAAAGAAGATGGGAATCTCACTGTGGGAAATTGGAAGATTTATGTTGCTCTCCGTGGAGGCGAATCTATCCGACATGACAGTTTAATCCTCTCCGAATCTATCCAGCAAGATCAAGAGCAAGCTTTCAAAGTTTCCAATCGTTGTTGCATCAATGTGTTGTAATAAAGAAGAAACTTTGATTTTAAATGTCACGTTCTTTTTTCTTATTTCATCTGTTTGTTTTAACTTACTTTTATTTGAAACAACAGCTTAGATCATTTCAAAAGTTAGAATAAAGAAAATATGTTCTTGGATATGGTGTGAATTTAAAATTAAGCAACGAGGAGTAGTTTTCTTAACCAATTCTCACATTAAGGGCAGTGGTGTAGTCTACATTTTTGCAGTGGGTATACTGTGCTTATAAACCACAGCACACTGGTTAGTACAATGTAATCGACAATTTAGTTTGATTTTTAAGCATATTGAACATTTCCAAATTTCTATGATGTTTGAATAAATGAACAACAAACTTTGTACAACTGTCGGCTATGTATTAAAACACGTTATAGAATGTATTAAACAGTATCAAAGCAAAGCACTGTGTACCGATAGATCGTTACCGAGTTGTTACCTGTCATTTAACGTACAATGACACATGCCTAATGATATGCCGTGTATCATTGGGCAGTTCTTAGTGAGCTTACTGAAATTCTCAAGTTTTTCTAGTGGGTATACTCCGTATACCACAGTTTCATACGCCCCATTTTTGCAGATGAAGGAGAATTCAGGCTTTCCACTTCATCATTTGGTAAATATAAACTCATTTAAGACAATTTCTGAAATGATTTTATCCCCAGCTCTCAGCATGAACTCATAACAAAGCCTTGTTGTTTTGGAACATGAAACTTGTTTGCATCCACAAATATACAAAACCTAATTTTGATACATTCCAAAGAGGTTTAACAATAGTGAAGAGATCATCAAAAAAATAATTTACAGTATTTTAATTTAGAATACTTACAAACTCATTAACTGTTTAGCTGTCTGGAAGTACTGTACATTGTGTTCATTTATTAACACATGGCGGACAGCATGGAAGCTTTACAGCGTTTTCTCAATGCCTTGCAAGAATTGTGTTACAAGATTGGATTAGTTATAAGTGTAACCAAGACCCAGATGCAGCTTCCAAGAGGCCGTGATCCTGACGCTAACACGCTGAACATTGATGGGATAGACCTGGAAGAAGTCATCGACTTCTGGTATCTGATGGGCTGACAGATAAGAGATGACAACTTTCTTGTGTCCGAAATCCCTGCACGTATAGTGGGAGCTTGCCGAAGGTGGCAATAGCTCCCGCTATACGTGCAGGGATTTCGGACACAAGAAAGTGGCTTGAAGACTGGGAGGAGGCGGCTCAAAGAGCAATTTGGCGTTCAAAGGTCAAGAAAGGTGTCTCAACTTTGAAAACTGTAGCCTTTCTGATGTAGACCTCAAACAACAAATTCTCAAGAATCGACCTAAACCCTACTACAACCGTGCAGGCCAGCTATACTGCGTGACCTAAAACCGAATATTTAAGACGAAGTTCGGATTTGCCAGCCACATAGGAGCACATGCCAGAAGCTAGCCAGGGTCGCCATCGTAGGACACAACTTGGACAACATCCTTATCATCATTTATACAGAAGCGTATTTAGGGGCCAAGATGGTGTAGTGGCAGGGGAACCGACTTGGGACCCGAAGGACCCAGGTTCGAACCCCAGTCATGGCATAACTTGTGGTGTGTTTGAGCTGCACATCTCATCCCAATTGCTCCCCGGCGCGCTTTCTATAGCTGCCCACTGCCCCACCTGGTGGTGATTGGGTTAAATGCAGAGTCTAATTTCGTCTTGTATGGAAACATACACAGATGACAAAAATGTGATATTATTATTATTTGAAATGTCTCAATGCTGCAAGGTGCAATGCAGTGGCATTAAACCATAAAACAGAGATCATGTGCTGCGTTTGAAAACTAATGTACTGTAATGTACAAAGCTTGTTTAAAATATTGTATGAACACTTAGAAGTGCATTGACTCATCAGATGTTACATTTATATTGTAGCAGGATGGTGCAATTTCCCACGTGAAGACAAAATCTATGTAAATTAGAACCATTTTATCAGCATGGAGTTGCGTAAAAGAGCAATCAGCCTTGTGAAGGGGCCTGATGTTGCATAATGAGATTAATTAAACTAGTACTAAAATTGCAAAGGTTATGAGACGGCCAAACGAACTGAACCAATAAAGCAGACCTCTAATGATTGTGCAGTCTTTTTGTTTGTTTTTAAAGCTGCATAAAAAAAGAAGCAAACTTTATGTTCCATTCATAAGATTCAAGAAAGTTGTGTGTCATAAAAAAAAGGAAACAAAGTATTACAGGCCTCAAAAAATAAACATTATGAAGTAAAAGTAAATAACTCTATCAAATTAGTTATAAAAATATTTTTAAAAAGCAAATACTAAACGGTGTAAAAACAATCCAAAACCAATTCACTACCAGCTGAAGGCTGTAATTAAAGTTCATAGCCGTAAATTAAAGTGCGAAGCAAAAGCTTCTTCATGGCTTTGTTGAGCAGTTCATCCATGTGATTACATCTATATAAGTGGATATTAATAAACGCCTAATGTATAAATAAGTACATCATGTAACAAACTAACTAATCTAATAATTATGCAAATGAGATATTTATAGGATTTAAATGAGAGGATGTATGTATTTAAAAATGAATGGGTTTATTAAATGGAAGTGTGCTAATCTCAAATTTATGAGCTTCTTCCTTGTGTTGATGTGAGTCAAATAGCCACTGTGCTCGTCGTTAAAGCTGAAATTACCATGGAGCACCCAGGGGACAGAAAGCAGTTCTTTACAAGTTTGACTTTTGCGTCCGGTGCCATCTTGTGATAATTGCATTATCACAAGATGGAAAGAATTTCAGCACAGCACAAGATCTTCTTCTTTTACAACTGTTGTTTAAAAATGGTGATTGGCTCCAGGACCTTTTAGACCCTCGTGGATACTTCCAAAGCTGGAAATAAACTTTTACAGCTACTCTTCTCTAATTGGAGGCTTTGGTTTGCCAAAACCAGTAACTCATGTCACAGAAACACTCATCATCTCTTTGCTTACTGAATATGCATATTATAATTATGCTGTCAACAATTATTTTTATACTTAAGCTTATTTTAGCATCTATTTTATTTTATTTTATTTTAGGGGGACTTGCATCATTGTCTGTTTTTCTGTTTACTATACTGTGTAAACCTTGTTGCACCAATTTACCAGGATAAATTCCTCATTTGTCTAATCCTGACAGCTGATTTTGATTATTTCCCACATCTGCAGGGGCAGCAAAAGAGTAACAACTGCCAAATTCTGAACTGCTGTATTCAATATTTAAGAATACAAAATGTGTAATCTTTGATAACAAAGACTATTACAGCATACGGGAATACAATTTCAACAGTATTTAATTAACTCTTGATAATTATGAAATCTAAATGTAACCCAACATGACCGGCTTACCAGTCCTTTAAAAAAAGACAGTATACTGTATAAATATGTATGACTGGTATAGTCATAGGATGAATTGGTGTCAATGTTATTTCTAATCTGAAAAAAATATGAGTGAAAAATTAACGAGCAGATATACTGTACAATTACAGCTGAGCAGAAACTCAAGACAAACTCAAAGACAACTTTAAATGGCTGACTGTACTTGTATAATTTATTTGGGTCGATCATCAACAGTGTCACAAAGTGCTGCTTGGATCCTTTATGGTTTTGTGTTTTGCTTTCAGCTCGTGTCCTTGTGAAAAATTCTAGTCAAAGTTTAACTCAGCTCAGCCAGAAGTTGTAAATAATAAAGCAGGGGATGAAACCTTAAGGGCGACGCAACCAATGTGATCTGTCTTCTTTGTTTGAATGCACTGCAGTTCTGCTTTGCACTTCATCAGACTTTCCGAGGTTCTTACATTTTCTAAGATAAATTATTCAACATCATACAGAGCTGTTTGTGAACAAGTAACCCCTTATTACAATATAATTGCATGGCTGTGCATAATAGACATATTGTATGCTCATTAGATGGCCTACATTTGAGATACTTGGTCATTAAAAGTACAGGTAACAGACTGTTGTGAAATACAATCACAGGAAACAAACAAAAGAGAGAAACTAAATAACAATATACATCCGAAATAAATAGGAATAGCAGAGGTGCAGCTTCAACATTATGACATTTTTGATCTTTTGTGTTTTTGGAGAAATATCATGTTTTAGTTATTGCTTTGAGTTAAACTTTTGACATGTGGTAATTTGCAACAACACCTTTAGCTACTGAAACCAGAGCAGCAATACGTTCATTTGTGGACAGTTCATCTCTTAGAATAAAGTCTTCAGAGTTCAATAAAGTACAGTAAACTCAAATCAGCATTAATAAGCTTTTTCCTGGTTTCTTTGTGAATGTTTAGTCAAATTAATCATGAGAATTGTGTGTGCATACTTTATTATCTTGAGTATGTTAGTTGTTCAAATAGCATGTTTTCATTTGTACATTATTTTCACTCTTTCCCACTGAGCAAGGTGACGTCTATACGACGTCTTTTTCAGGTCATTTCTGGACGTCGAAATCAGGTCCCTGGAAGGTCGAAAACGTTACGCCAGATGACGTCTTTTCCCGACGTCTAAAAGACGTCTTTTCCCCGACGTTTAAAAGACGTCTTTTTTCCGACGTCCAACAGACGTCTATATTCCTGACGTCTAAAAAGCGTCTACATTAGACGTCTATATTCCTGACGTCTAAAAGGCGTCTACATTAGACGTCTATCTGACGTCAATAACTTACTGTATTTAGCTTATTCTAATTAGGCTATTATATTTAACTTATTTTAGTCACTTTACATGCTGCTTGTCAAAATCATGCTATGCATATAAAAAGTATAATGAATCTACTTTAAAATTGCGTTGAGGCAAACAAATCTAGGGAAATACATTTGACCATCCGTATCCGCAGCTTTAAAATCCTACAAACAGTTGGATTAAGTTTTACAAATCACTCCATAAATTTTACCTTTATCCTGTTTATTTGACACAATTTAAAGGAACAGCATAACACATAAAATTGAGAATTCCACCTTTGGTAACTTAAAAAAAAAGCTTTACATTACGGAACTTATCAACTGGTGGCAACACAAAATACACAAACAAATCTATAAAAGTACACAGCTCACTTGGGTCTGTACTTCACATAAATTTTTTTTTTAAATGCCTTCATTCTTTGGCCGTACTTCACATATTATTTTTTTTTTAAATGCCTTCATTCTTTGGCCGTACTTAACATAAACAATAAAAAAATTTAACATGCCTTCATTTTTGGTCTGTACTTAACAATTTTTTTTTAACATGCCTTCATTTTTCTTTTTGATATAGCAGGCAGTAACAAGAGAAATAAAAAAGCTGTATAAAATTACAGTCCCCTCACCACAAAAATAATCTGTACAAAGTGTGCTGGTCATAATATTTTAAATAAGTTGTTTTATTTCAGGAATTCCATTCAAAAAGTGAAATATTCATTACACACAGACTGATATATTTCAAATGTTTATTTATTTTAATGTTGATGATTAAAACTGACAACCAATGACAACCCTAAATTCAGTATCTCAGAAAATTACACTACTACTTGAGCTCAATAAAAATAAAGTATTTTTATAAATGTTGGCCAACTGAGATGTATGAACATGAAATGTACAATATGTACATCTTTCAATAGTTGGGGCTAAGGACCATGCTACCATGTTAATACTTTTCAGTTGGCCAACATCTATAAAAATCATTTTTTAATTGATCTCAAGTAATGTAATTTACTGATAATGAATTTGGAGTTTTCATTAGTTGTCAGTTATAATCATCAGCATTAAGATTATTTTTAAATATATCAGTCTGTGTGAATGAATATACAGTAATACTGTATAGAAGTTTTACTTTTTGAATGGAATTACTGAAATAAATAACTTTTTCACAATATTCTAATTTTATGCCCAGCACCTATTTGCATCTCCCCCCCCAAAAAAGTGTTCCTCAGTTCTGTGTGAGCCCGTATCCTCCACTTCTATGTGGCACGTTTTAAATGTCCTGTGTGACCCTATGTCCTCCACCTCTTTGTGGTGCATTAAATGTCCAGTGTCCACTTCTTTGTGGTGCATTAAATGTCCAGTGTCCACTTCTTTGTGGTGCATTAAATGTCCAGTGTCCACTTCTTCGTGGTGCATTAAATGTCCAGTGTCCACTTCTTCGTGGTGCATTAAATGTACAGTGTGAAAGCCCCACCTCCACTTCTTTGTGGCACATTTTTTCATTCAACCTTTATTTATACAGGCTAGCCTCGTTGAGCCACGGGGACTCATTTACAAGAGAGACCTGTCTCACTCACACCCAAGGTCATAGAGTCCCCATCAGTCTAACATGCATGTTTTTGGACTGTTGGAGGAAACTGGAGCCCCCGGAGAAAACCCACGCATGCACGGAGAGAACATGCAAACTTCACCCAGAAAGGCCCCCGGACCGGGATTTGAACCGGGGACCTGCTCGCTGAGAGGCAGCAGCTCTACCAGTTGTGTTAATTGTCCAGTGTGAGCCCATGTCCTCCTTTGCATGTTTTAAATGCTCTGCAGCATGAGTCCTTATAAAATCCTTTGTTGCTGCAGAATCTCCATTCATGATTCCATCTGCATTTGCAAAAAAACAAACAAAAACAAAAAGTAATTAGCAATATGCAAGGGCAACCTGGAAAATGCACAGTGTCTTGCTGGGATCTCCCTGATTAATAAATAAATAAATAAAAACATCCATCCCAGCAAATGTTGATAGGTGGCTTTGAGTTTTTGCCAATCACTTAGAACACTAGTTAACACACTAACACACATTTTTATTTATTAACCTTTATTTAAGCAGGCAAATCCCATAGAGATCACAGATCTTTTTTTCAAGGGAGGCCTGGACCTGAAGGCAGAACATGCATGTTTTGGATCTGTTGCAGGAAACCGGAGTACTCGGATAAAACCCACGCAAGCACGAGAAGAACATGCAAACTCCACAGAAACACTCCAGGTCCAACCGGGGATTGAACCCAGGACCTTCTTGATGTGAGACAATAGTGCTAACCACTGAGACATCGTGCTGCCAAATTTGAGTCAGAGTCAGAGAGAATTTATTGTCATTTGCACCGCATGTAGTACATGTGTTGAAAACGAGATTATGTACACAGGGTCCCAGTTACATCCAACAACAAATGCAAGAGAAAAACAATAATAACATCTAGGATTAACTAAGAGAGACATCAGCTAGTAATACACTAAGCCCTAATGTAGTAGAAAAACATCATTATAAACAGCAGCACGAACATGAGTCATTATGAGCAGATGGTCACAGATGAACGCAGCAACAAGAAACAGATCAGCATCAACATGATGTGACATTTTGCAGTGTTTATTCTTATTATTTATTTATTCATGAGTCTGACAGCCTCAGGGTAGAAGCTGTTCCTCAGTCTAGTGGTTCTACATTTGATGCTCCTCAACCTCCGTCCCGAGGGGAGTGGTGCAAAGAGTGAGTGTGCTGGGTGAGTGAGGTCTTTCATGATGCAGGTGGCTCTTTTTCTGCATCTGGAGGTGTAAATGTCTGTGATGGTGGGGAGACTGACTCCCACAGACTTCTGTGCAGCCTTCACCACTCTCTGTAGAGCTTTCCTCTCTGCAACTGTGCAGCCTCCATGCCACACGTTGATGCTGGAGCACAGGACGCTCTCCACTGCACACCTGTAGAACGAGGTGAGGACTGAGCTTCTCAGACCAGCTCGTCTCAGCCGTCTGAGGAAGTAGAGTCTCTGATGACCTTTCTTGATCAGGCTGGTGGTGTTGTTGCTCCAGCTGAGGTTATCATTCAAGTGTACACCCAGGTACTTGTAGCTGGAGACCACCTCCACCGCAGATCCACCTATATACAGTGGGGTGTGGGTGTGTTTGTTCCTTCTGAAGTCCACAATCATCTCCTTCGTCTTCTTCACATTCATGTGAAGGTTGTTCTCTTTGCACCAGCTCTCCAGATGTTCCACCTCCTGTCTGTAGCTGGATTCATCATTATCTGTGATGCATCCCACCACAGCTGTATCATCTGCAAACTTAACAATATGACAGCCTGGATGTGTGGCTGTACAATCATATGTGAGCAGAGTGAACAGAAGAGGGCTCAGCACACATCCTTGAGGAGAGCCAGTGCTGAGGGTGATGGTGGAGGAGGAGAAGTTGTGGATCTTCACGGACTGTGGTCTGTTTGTTAAGAAGTCTAGTACCCAGTTACAGATGGAGGGGCTTAGTCCAAGTGTGGATAGTTTGTCTATCAGAGTTTGGGGGATCATGGTGTTGAAGGCAGATGTGAAGTCCACAAAGAGCAGACGCACGTATGAGTCCTTCTGATCCAGGTGGGTGAGAGCAGTGTGGACCACAGAGGAGATGGCGTCCTCTGTTGATCGGTTCTTGCGGTATGCATATTGATGAGGGTCCTCGCTGATGTTGACGGTTGTCTTGATGTGGGACATGACCAGTTTCTCAAAACATTTAGCGACTATCGGGGTGAGAGCCACCGGTCTATAGTCATTCAGACCAGTCACTGTGGAGCTTTTTGGGACTGGGATGATGGTGGCAGTCTTCAGGCAGGTGGGAACTGACTCCACATCAGCACATCAGTTAAAAAATTGCTGCAAAACGCACTCGAGTTGCCAAACATTTTCATATCTATGAGGTGCCATTAGCAAAGTTACAAAAATCAACAGCAATATTTTAGTTTAGAGAAAACATTTTTTTCCAGTCAAATTTTAACCATGTTATTAATACACGTCGTTCTAAATTAAATATTTAATTTGATAGCTAAATATTTAGTTTACAAAACTAAATACTGAACTTGCAAGTAAAATATTTAGTTCAGATGGTTAGTGGGTGGGTGAGCGTGTGTTGATACATACCTATCAAGAAATTTGTAGACAAAGTCCTTGGTGTGCTTTCCTCCAATTCTGGAAATCTGCAGAACCTGTTGGAATAAATCCATGATATAGTTCACTGACACTTCCAAGTGTTTGGTTGTACGGTACTGCGTTATGCTCGGCTTTCCTCCAGACTTGTAAAACCTACCAGGGTAGCAAATTTGGAGTCACGAGGTGCTCCTCTCTCACAAAATCCTCCATGGTCTCTATCCTTTTTGGCACAGCTGAAGAGGTGGGATGTATACGGTGTAGGCGATCGCCGAGGTCAAAGAAGTTGAATACGCTGAAACACTGGGGGGAAAAATAAAACAAAAACACACATGTCTTGATTACAATCTCTCCAACAGCAAGGTGGCTGTGGTTGATCATTTTTTTCCAAGTGTCTCACTGCTAACTGTTCAATACTTACCATCCTGAGGCAATGGGAATGCCCATCTTCCAATTTCTGATCTGGAAGTGGCATCGGTTTTCCATGAAAAAAATAATAAAATAAATTTTATTTTGCAAGGCCTGATAAAATAAACAATGGTTTAAAGTGTAATGTATACCGGTACTCACTGGGCGTTGACAGGTCCTTGGGTTGAGGCGCTGCACTTGCTGAGGACAAAAACAAAAGATTATTCAGCGATGCAAAATAATTAAGATGAAGCAAAAAGGTGCATTACCTGTGAAATGTCCTCTAGGACCAACGCTCCACAAATTTATTTATATATATATATATATATATATATATATATATATATATATAAAGAAAAAAACACAGTTGTTTATAAACACAACTGGAGCGACAGAGATATTAGTCAGAATGTAGTTTACAGTACAGTACAGTACTCATCTAATTTTGCCTAGTCAAAGTAAAATTA
>JBBPBX010084754.1:3180-15238 GCA_038048925.1 Garcialebias charrua
TATATATATATATATATATATAGGAATATAGACAGGAATAGTGTGTTTTTAAGTGAGATTTAAAAACTGTGAGGGAGGGGGCCTGTCTGACAAGCAGAGGTAATTTGTTCCAAAGTCTTGGGCATGCGACAGAGAAGGTCCTGTCACCTCTGTGCTTGAGACGGGTTCCTGGAACTGTGAGGATCAACTGGTCCGCTGACATACGGCTGCAGCAGATCAGTAAGATAGGAGGGGGCAGACTGTTTAGTGATTTATAAACACACAAGACTATTTTGAATTGGATTCAAAGGTGAACTGGAAGCCAGTGCAGGGAGGCCAAAATGGGTCCAATGTGCTCTCTTTTGCTTGTGCTGGTTAAACACTGGGCTGCTGCGTTCTGGACCAGTTGTAGTCGTGCAATGGAGGTCTGACTGATACCAAGCAGAAGCGAGTTGCAAGAGTCAAGCCTGGATGTAATGAAAAACAAGAAGAAATAACTTAGTTAAATTTTCTTCATAAATATTGTTGGTGCTCGTCTCCTTGTATTTCATTTGTGATCAACATTCATGTTCACAACAAATAGGTTGAATTCTGTTTCTGACTCTGTGTTTCTTTACATCCACAGATATTTTGTTCTGCACAGTCAGGTTGGTGTTTTTCTTACTTTGTTCTGGTTAATTTTTAAAAACAGTGCACCAGACATTGTGAACAACACGTTTTTTGTGTTAGTCCATCCATGAAACCAGAAAATTCATTCAACCTTTATTTAGTCAGGTAAATCTTTTGAACCTCATGGGCTCATTTACGAAAGCGACCTGCTAAAACTAAAGAACAATGAACAGTAATGGTAGAATTTCCTTAAACAATACACAATCAAACAATAAACAATAGAAAACAAAAGAGAGAATTGTTTGAAATGTTTAGTGTGTTGAACAAAACGCTCCACAAAATGTTCTTTAAACCAAGTTTGTTGTTGGATTCAAATCAATAGAGACATAAATGTAGAAGCAATGAAGAACTTCTTAGCATTTGTTCCTTCTTCTTCAGTTTGTCTAATGTTTGGTGAACTATTCCTGCCACAGTTCAGAAAAACCCAGGTCAAATATAAATCAGGATGTGCAGCTCCATTGTCAATAGTTTTTTAGGACGTTTGGTAGAAACAGTTTGTACGAGTGACACCAAATCAAATCCAGTATTAACCACAACAAAATAACCTTTAAAAAACTGGATTATACAAGGTTGAAGATAGTGGAAAAATAACTCAACCAAAGGCTGAGGGGGGCCAGGCAGAAACACATGGATACTGTGGAGAAGAACTTCTCATTGAGGGATCTGAAAAAGTTCTGGGACTGTATGGAAGCAGCAGTCAACATGAAGGTTTCTCATCACAGATGATGATCTGAAAGATCTAATGAGCTCAACAACGTTTTTATGAGGTTTGAAACACAGGATCCTATTCCAGAGTGTGACAAAGTACAACAGATCATTAATTTAGCTGATTCCTGTCCAAGGCTGATAATTAATGCCTTCAAAATCCAGTCACTCCATAGTGGGTTAGCAAAAATAAATTTACTGGTCCTGATGGTATTTCTGCTCAAAACCTGTGCTGAAGAGCGCACTCCGGTCTGGTGCCCTATTTTCAAGAAACCACTTGACCAACATGCGGTTCCTTCTTTTTGGAAAAGATCAAGTATCATTCCATCCATCCATCCATCCATTTTCTTCCGCTTATCCGGGGTCGGGTCGCGGGGGTAGCAGCCTAAGTAGGGAGGCCCAGACTTCCCTCTCCCCAGCCACTTGGAGCAGCTCCTCTGGGGGAATCCCAAGGCGTTCCCAGGCCAGCCGAGAAACATAGTCCCTCCAGCGTATCCTGGGTCTTCCTCTGGGTCTCCTCCCGGTGGGACATGCCCGGAACACCTCACCAGGGAGGCGTCCAGGAGGCATCCTAACCAGATGCCCGAGCCACCTCAACTGGCTCCTCTCGATGTGGAGAAGCAGCGGCTCTACTCCGAGTCCCTCCCGGATGACTGAGCTTCTCACCCTATCTCTAAGGGAGAGTCCAGACACCCTGCGGAGAAAACTCATTTCAGCCGCTTGTATCCGAGATCTTGTTCTTTCGGTCATAACCCAAAGCTCATGACCATAGATGAGGGTGGGAACGTAGATCGATCGGTAAATTGAGAGCTTTGCCTTTTGACTCAGCTCTCTCTTCACCACGACAGACCGGTACAGCGCCCGCTTCACTGCGGACGCTGCACCTATCCGCCTATCGATCTCACGCTCCAGTTTTCCCTCATTCGTGAACAAGATCCCGAGATACTTAAACTCCTCCACTTGGGGCAGGACCTCCTCCCCGACCCGGAGAGGGCACGCTACCCTTTTCCGGCTCAAGACCATGGCCTCGGATTTGGAGGAACTGATCCTCATCCCGGCCGCATCACACTCGGCTGCAAACCGCTCCAGTGAAAGCTGTAGATCACGAGCTGATGAAGCCAATAGGACCACATCATCTGCAAAAAACAGAGAAGCGATTCTAAGGCCACCAAAACGGATCCTCTCAACACCTTGGCTGCGCCTAGAAATTCTGTCCATGCGATATTGCAGAGTCGCGTAAGCCAACACAACCCCACAACATCCAGAGCCCTAAGGAACTCAGGACGAATCTCATCCACCCCCGGAGCATCATTCCAGTCCCCAAGAAATCAAGTCCATCTGGTAATAATGACCACAGACCTGTGGCACTAAGTGTTATGAGAAATATGTTGTATTCCTCTTGAAATCAGGGATAAATTCTGGTCTTGATCCTTCCCAGTTTGCTTGTAGACAGGGACGGGGTACAGATGATGTCATTAACCCATGCCCGTTTTCTGTTTATAGATTTTAGTTCTGCTTTTAATTCCCTGCAGCCTCACCTGCTTATCAAGAAATGACAGCAGATGAATCCTAATCCTCTTCTTATCAAATGATTTTATTCTTTCATAACAAACAGATCACAGCTTGTCCGAGTCAGTAACACCTTATCAGAGCCAAGGTCCATCAGTACTGGGGTTCCACAGGGTCGTGTTACCTCTCCTGTCCTCTTCACCTTTTACACGAATGATTGCATCAGCAGCTGCCCCAAGAATTATGTTTTTTAATTCTCTGATGATACTGCTATTCTCAGCTTGCTGCATGAGGATATGGACTCCTCATCATATTTTAATGAGGTTCAGTCTTTTGTTAATTGGTGTGATGACCACCATCTTGTTATTAATGCCAAGAAAACAGAAGAGATGCTGATTGACCCCAGGTCTCAAAGTGACAACCTTCCACTTTTTATTCATGAGCAGAAAATAAACCAGGTCTGTTCTTACAGATATCTGTGTTCACCTAGACAATCTGTTAGTCTTACCTTGTCCAAGTATTGGACAAGATACTCTCGGAGACGGGCTTACCTTGTGACACGTGAAAGGTAGGATGAATTGTCATGGCACTGGGGGGCTGGAGACATATTGCAGAGGGGTTGATGATCTTAGTAATGGGAAAGGGACCGATGAACGGGGGTGCTATCTTCCTGGGGGTGTCTTTCAGATGAATGTCTTTTGTGGAGAGCCAAACTTTCTGACTCACCTGGTAAGACAGAGCAATGCATCGGGGACAGTCAGCAAATTTCTTGTTCTGTTCTGCTGTGCAAAGTAGCGCCATCTTTGCTTGACGCCATACTTGTCGACAGCGGCGGAAGTGATGCTGGACCGATGGCACTGATATGCCCGTCTCCTGACTGGGGAACAGCGGAGGAAGATAACCCAGGGAGGTTTCAAAAGGTGACATACCTGTGGCTGTAGATCTGTGCGAATTGTGGGCGTATTTGACCCAGATAAAATGCTGGCTCCAGGCCGATGGGGTGCACTCTACGATAGATCTCAGGGTGGTCTCGAGCTCCTGATTGCACCGCTCAGCTTTCCATTAAATTGTGGATGGTAGCCAGAAGTGAGACTCGTGGATGCCCCTAGGGTATTACAAAAACAGTGCCAAACCTGGGAGATGAATTGTTTGCCTCTGTCTGACACCACGTCTGAAGGGATGCCATGGATACGGAACACGTACTGGACGAGGAGTTGGGCCGTCGCCATAGTAGATGGTAGTTTGGGTAGAGGCAGGAAATGAGCTGATTTTGAGAACCTGTCGATGACAGTGAGGATGGTAGTGTTAACTTCGGACTGAGGCAGACCAGTGACAATATCCACAGCGATGTGAGACCATGGTTGGCTTGGTGTGGGCAGAGGTTGTAAGAGACTGGCAGGGATTTGATTTCCTGTTTTGTTCCTAGCACATGTGGGACAAGCTGCAATAAATTCCTTCCCATCATGCAAGCAGGTAGACCACTAGAAATGAGTCTTGGTTAGAGGAAGCATGCAAGAAATACTGGGGTGACACGAGAGTTTGTTCGTGTGCACCCACTCGAGTACCTTGGATCTTAGAGAAGAGGGTGCGAAGAGGGTACCAGGGGGTCCCATGCCAGGATCCGGTTCAAACTTGTGGGCTTCATGAACCTCCTTAACAGTGGGCCAGGTGAGTGCTCTGACAATGCATACCGGGGGAATGATGCTCTCATCAGAATCAGGAAGATCTGGAGGAGAAAACTGGTAGGAAAGAGCGTCGGGTTTCACATTCTTTGAATCAAGTCTAAATGTCAAAGTGTTATTAAAACGGTTGAAAAATAGTGACCACGTGCCTGCCTGGGGGTCAACTGTTTAGCGTCTCTCAGGTATGTGAGGTTATTGTGGTCAGTCCAAATAAGAAAAGGAATTTCTGTGCCTTCAAGCCAATGGCGCTACTCCTCCAAGGCTAGTTTAACGGCTAATAATTCCCTATTGCCCGCATCATAATTCCTTTCTGCTTGCAATAAGTGATGGGAGAATAAGGCACATGGGTGTACTTTATTGTCCTTGGGAGACCTCTGGGATAACACCGCACCTACCCAGATGTCAGAAGCGTCTACCTCAAGAATGAATTGACGAGTTGGGTCTGGATGACATAGGATGGGTGTAGATGAAAAAAGTTGTTTTAGCTTACCAAAAGCAGTGTTGGCTTCGGGGGTCCATTTGAAAGTTCTGTTGGTGGAGGTAAGCTGGGATACAGGTGCGGCGATGCTGCTGTAGTCCTTAATGAATCGTCTATAGAAGTTTGCAAAGCCAAGAAAACATTACAACTGTTTTCTGGTCTTAGGGATCGGCCACTCCACCACTGCCTTAGTTTTTTCGGGGTCTATCCTGTAGTGCCCCTCCCCAATAATAAATCCCAAAAAGGAAACAAATGAGGCCTGAAAATCACATTTCTCTCCTTTCACAAAAAGTTAGTTCTCATATAACCTCTGGAGAACAGTTCTGACTTGTGTGATGTGTTCGGTTTTATCTTTGGAATAAATAAGGATATCATCTAGGTAGACAAACACGAAATCCCCGATAAAGTCTCTCAACACATCATGAAAAAGTGCCTGGACTACTGCGGGAGCGTTAGTGAGGCTGAAAGGCATAACAAGGTATTTGAAGTGTCCCAGTGGGGTACGGAAAGCAGTCTTCCATTCGTCACCAATAATAATAATAATAATAATGAATTCAATTTATAACGCACTTTTCTTTAGTGAAAATCTCAAAGTACTACACACATTGAATGCTACACACATTCACACACCGGTAGCGGCAGACTGCCATGCAAGGTGCTTTCCAGTCCTACCGGGAGCAACTCGGGGTTAAGTGTCTTGCCCAAGGATACAACGACACATGGTGTGGGGAACCGGGATTCGAACCGCCAACCTTCCGATCGGGGGACGACTGCCATTACCACTACGCCACGGCCGCCAGCATGTCACCATGCTTAAAACATACGAGTTGATATGCATTTCTCAGATCGAGTTTGGTAAAAATGGTGGTGGTTTGTAACTATTCATGAATAGAGTCAATCAGTGGCAACGGAAACGTGTTCTTTATCGTTATGTTGTTAAGACCCCGGTAATCAATACAAGGGCGCAGTGTCTTGTCCTTCTTAGAAACAAAGAAGAACCCTGCCCCCACTGGAGAAGTAGATAGGCAAATAATTCTAGACTCCAGAGACTCCTCAATGTAGGTTTTCATGGAGTCACGTTCGGGACCGGAAAGGTTGTATGGGCGACTGGCTGGCAGAGGTGCTCCAGGGAGGAGATCGATGGAGCAGTTGTAAGGGCGATGAGGAGGAAGAGAGAGAGCATTTTGTTTGCTGAACACAGGGGCCAGATCATGATATTCGAGGGGAATAGTGGAGAGATCAATGTCCTCAGTGTTCTGTTCACTTATTTATGGGTTGGAGATGCCAGAGCAGGTCATGGTGGTGTAAAAAAAGAAGTTTCCCACTGGAGAGCGTTACCTTTTAATTGACTAGTGAAGTAAGTGATCTTGGCGATGTCCATAGAGTAGAGTTGAGGAGCCCCTTTGAAGGTGAGTTTACATTGAAGCAGGAAGCCTTCACATTGAACAGGATCCCCGGAGAAAAGTTCTGATGGCTTAACAAACAATTGTTGGTTGGAAGAGTCATTTACAGAACTGGTGTTAGAAGAATGCTGCACTAGAGGAGCAGCTGAAGCTGTAGGAGAAGGAGCAAGTCTCTGGTTAATAGAAAAAATATGCCTCCAAGTTCTTGTAAATTTGACTGGGTCTTCAGTTGCTGGTTTAATACTTGTTTTAATATCTCCTCTAGTTGATCTGTGTTCAGCTTGTGAGGTGGACGAAGCTTGTTCGCTCCTGGTCTCGTTCTGGGTTTTGTTTGGCTGGAGCACTTCTGTTGTAATCTTGGGGTACCCAGTTGGTAACGAGACCCGGAATGACACAAGACTCAAATGGAAAAAGGTAATAGTGTTTATTATTTATGGTGGCAATTATTTACATATGTACAGGTGGTCAACTGGAACTCCTGAAAGAGGAAGTAGAAGGTCAGGAGGGCTTGGCCAGGAGGCAACAGAGAATATTGATGCTTTGTTTGTTTATCCTTACAGGTGGATTTGGTGGACGGATGTCGTAGAGAATCCAACTGTTCCAGTGGGGGTAATCCAGTCCACAAAGACAAGGCAGGCAAGTGGCTGGAGGGCGAGCCTTGGGGCACGAGGAGCAGGACCCAAGTGAACCAGGACTGGACGAACAAAACAACAGGAGGACTGCAGGCACACAAAGACAAGGTAAGTACGGTACTTCAATCAATAAATCACTATACTGGCCAGAAACATAAATACCAGGAAGCGGAATAAATGCTCCAGCGAAGAGTAGGACTTGACTGCAGCCTTATGTCGTGGTGGAGCTCGTCAGGTGGATGACCGTCAGCTGGAGATAATTGGCGGCCATCTTGGAGCTGCAGCAAGTACTACTCTTACCCCAAAAATACACCACACGCGTTCCAGCTCCGCCCCGCTCCGGTCCGACCTCCGCAGCAAATACGCACCCATTATAATCAATGAGATAAAGTACACTGGCTCCGCACGGCGGCGGTGAGCTGCGGAGAGCGGACGGCAGTCCGTCAAAATTAGAAATTTTTCTATTTCTGCCGGATGACGGAGCTGTGCCGGAGTCAACTTTTGAAGATTACGTCGCACCAACAGGAAAAGGAACGAGCACAACTTCCGTATTTACAAAATAAAATCACCACGGGCGGACTAATCCTAGCTCTATACGGATTTATTTGTACAAAAATGCTGTCAAACTATCATTTATGACTATTCTATGACTAAACTATTATATTTATGACTATGACTACACCTAATAACGCAATACAAGAAATAAATAAATAAAAAAGTATTTTATTCTGAAATGTAAACATCACTTCCTGTTGCTCAAACCATGTCCTGTCGCTTATTTACGAGAGAAGATCAAGGCAGCCTTTACTGTTGTTCTCCTTCTTCCACCGAATGAATTGTTTTGTTCTGACTTCATTATTTATCACTTGATTTATCGCGCAATCTCGCAATTCCCGCGCATGCGTCTTGGAGCGGCGCATCCATGCGGACCTGAGCTGAGCGGAGGCAGTGGACTTTGGACTCGCTCAGCTGCGACCTGCGGAGCGGAGCGGACACGGACCGCGTGTAGTGTATTTTTGGGGTTACATGCTCTGGGTTTGGTTCCCAGGCGTCTCACACCTGATGAGAACAGAGGAGCCTCGTTTGTGAATTAGACTAACAAAGACTTTGACAGGTCCCTGTTATCAATGGGTGAAGTGTGACTTGTCATTTTATATACAGTAGGATGTGTGTGTGTTTTCTGTAAGCTCTGTTTTCACACACTGAACTTTAAATGGGTCACAGGTACGTGTTATCCCAAGTATGTGGGGGTGTTAGTTTCCAATTTACATATGTTGGTGCGTGTCAATGGCTTGTCCTGTTATAACTTCTCCCTCTCACTGTCTCCTAACTTAATTGATAAAGCTCCTCGGATGAGAAGCGAAACGTCTTGTTTGTTACAAATAAAGTCCAGTTGTTCTGTATTGAACGCCTTTTTTGATACTACTCTTACACTGTTCAAGTGGGAAATTCATGTTAAAGAGGACCACATATTCAAAATTCACTTTTTTAATGTTTTTTTTACTCAACTTTGGGTATTTACTTCATAAAAAAACAGTCCTAAGGCCAAAAAAATGCACCCAGTGGTTTATTTACTCTAAGTAGATTTATTTATCTTTGATAAATACACTTTGTTTCCCACTTCCTGCGGTTTGTGACGTCACAAACCGCAGCCAACCCAGCCACACCTCAAACCTGAGTCCAGCCCCTCACCTAGCAACCCCTGGTGATGCTCCACCCACTTCAGTATTAAACACATGACTGTTGTTTTTCATGATTTCATCTCATCTTTTGTTTATATGTTCTTAATTTCATGTGTACAGCACTTTGTTGCAGCTGTGGTTTTTTTTAAATGGCTTTATAAATAAAGTATAATTGTTATTTTTATGTTTTAGTTCAATTTTTAGTGTATTTGCGATCGCTCCCAACGCGCAGCCGGCAAAAATTAAACGAGCGGACCCCCGGCGTAGGGACCGGTTGCGACGGGACCCTCTTCTGGCGCGATGGAGCGGAGCTTCAACTGTACAGCCTCGCTGCAGCCTCGCAGCAGGCTCGCAGCAGCGAGGACCTTCTCCTTACGGATTAATTTACGGGAGACACTTGGTGAACTTTGTGTTGTCTTGACTGGAACAGCGATAACTCCCAAAATCTCCGCGTGCAACGAGCGGAGCTGGCGAACACCGGAAGAGGAACAAGCTAACATTAGCTTCGGATTCGGGTGGTCTCATGCTAAAAGGAGCAGCTAATTGCGGCGCGCTCAGACGGGTTTCGGTAAGTTATCTTAAGCTAACACTAACAGTAAGTCAAATGAGTAATAAAAAAAGAGCTAATTTTAAAACAACAACACATTACAGATACTGGCTGTTACAGAGGGCGTTAACAGATCGTTGAAGGGCGTGGACTTCAAGAAACCGGTCGTTCAAAACGAAAGTTAAAAATGGCAGAATTAAAAAGGGTATAATTAATTATCTAAGAATTATTTTGTGTATTAAAATGAATTAATATTGTCAAGATAGCACACAGACATAACATAAAAATTTTAAATACCTATATGTGGTCTCCTTTAATATGTTGTGCTCTTGGCTACAGCAGAGTTTTTATTTTATTTTTACAAAGACTCAGAATCTTTGGGGTTAACCAGAAGCTTATAGTTTTATTCTATCAGGCCATATTGGAAAGTGTCATCAGGTCTGGAATGTCAGTGTGGTACGGTAATCTCTCTGTGCAACTTCAATCTAAACTTAGTTGCATGGTACAAACAGCAGTGAAGGTGCTAGAAGGACTGACCACCCTCCCTGCAGTCTGTGTATGAGGAGTCTGTCCTCAGACGTGCTCAGAGGTGCTGTCTGACCCGCTCCCATCCTCAACTCATGATATGAACTGTTACCATCTGGAAAACAGTGCAGAGTCCCTGCTTGAAGACTTAACAGATTTAACAACTCATTTGACCCTACATCAATCAGGCTGTTACATAAAGTAGGTAGACAGTATCTGTCATGCTGCTGATGCTCTGGTCTGATTGTTGTGTCATTTACCTGCAGGAATGTATGTGAGAATGTGCAATATGTGTTTTTATTGAATTATGTGTTTTTTTAATTATGTGTTTTTATTTAGCAATACGTGTTTTTATTGAATTATGTGTTTTTATTGAGCAATATGTGTTTTTATTGAGCAATATGTGTTTTTATTTTATTTTTTATTGTGGGGTTCACATGATTTTATTGTTGTAGTGTATTTAATTGTGGAAGAAGCTTTGTTTAGTGCACAATAGCTGTGTTTCCATCCATTTTCATTTCGAATTTTGAGCTAATTTTTGAAATCTCGCAAATATGTAAATACAATTTAATGCGAAGCAGAAGTGTTTCCATCTACTGGCTTGAAGCGCTTCTACCAAGCCACGCACAGCGTCATTACGTCAGACGTCAGCGTCATTACGTCAGACGTCAGCGTTACGCATGTCTACAGTAAACAGGAAGTAGCGGTTGAAAACAGAACCCGGCCACACATCTCGTCAAAATGGAGAGAATATTTCAGGTACGTGTTGCTATCGGGCAAGTTGTATTTATTCTGTCATGCCAACTAGTTTTAGCGATGTTACATGTTGTCCGGAGCGGAAACAGCTGAACGTCACGTGACGTGAATGTTCGCTACGGCAGAACTGAGTCGGCAAATCTGTTTCCATCTGTCGTTTTGCGCATCTGCTCATTTTCGAAGATCCCAAAAACCACCTCAAGCGAGCGTATAAACTTTTTGGCGAATTTGAGGAAGTAAATACGGATTTTGCCGTTTCCATTAAGCTTTTCTGCTGCGATACTTCAAAATGCGCAGCTAGAAACCTTGATGGAAACACGGCTAATGTCCAAGACAAATTTCCCCTTAGCACCAGTACTACCCAGATGTGAGCCATTTGGCTTTTCTAACTATAGTTCCCATGGGAGTTAGTCAAATGGCTCATTGAATTTGCATTTTTGTAGCCATTGGTATGTATATGAGGCCATTCTGTTGGTGTGGAGGAGGCCTTGAGGGCATATTTATATATCAGAGTCAGAGAGTCTTTATTGTCATTTGCACCGCATGTGGTACATGTGATGAAAACGAGATTATGTACACAGGGTCGTGTATATACTGTATATATACTGTATACAGGTGACCCCCGATTTACGAACGAGTTAGGGACCTAAGAACGGTTCGCAGCTCGATCCGTTCGTAGGTAGGGGGTGAAAATTATATTTAAAAAAAAAATTATTCATTCATTCATTCATTCAACCTTTATTTATCATGCTAACGGAGCGCGCGCACACATTTAAGCATGTAAAGTAGTGTACTGTAATGTTAAACATTGCTATTCACATTTACAGAATAAATAAAAATATATTTTCTTACTTTGAGATGGTCAAAGCCGACATAGGTTGCCATGCGTTGATTGTTTTCGGGCCAAGCAGCGCGGGGGCCGGCAAGCCACCGCAGCTGCTCCAGACCTGTGTTAGCTAGCTGGCTAGCTTCTGCTAGCCAAGCCATGAGCTAGTGTTGGAGCGGCGGCGCGATCAATCTGCAGCTGCTGCTCCAGCCGCTGCTCCAGCCTGAGACGTCCACAGAGCTATTCCAGCTAGTAATTAATCCATATGATGCGATCCTGGTCACCAGTGTTCAAAAGGCCGGCTCCCGTGTTAGCTCCAGTGTTAGCTCTGGAGCTAGCCAGGCCGGAGGTGTAGCCAGGCCGGCCGGAGGTGTTCGCACGGCGGCCTGGCACGATCGGCGATAAATCCGCTGCTGCCTGAGACATCCACAAAGTTCACAGAGACGTTTCCAGCTAGTAATTAATCCATATGAAGCCATCCTGGTCACCAGTCTTCGTCCGGCTCTCGGCAGCTAACCTAAGATGGCGTCCGGTGTTCTACATTAATTTGTGACCGTGTAAACTGAAGACCTACTTCCTGTTGCCCAAGATTGCTCAGAAATTGCTCAAAAATGATCAGAAATGATCTTTTTTATCATAATTATTATTTATAAAGCCTTTAAAAC
>JBBPBX010084755.1:0-13444 GCA_038048925.1 Garcialebias charrua
ATGGTCTAGTGGCAGGGCTTTTGACTACGGATCCGAAGGTCGCGGGTTCGCGTCCCGGCCACTACCCAGCTTGGGGTGTCTATGAGTGCACACCTATTTCTCCAGCTCCCCGGGCGCTTTCGGGCTGCTCACTGCACCACCTGGTAGGTGGTTGGGTTAAATGCAGAGACGAATTTCGTCTGTGTATGGGAACATACGCAGATGACAGGAAAAGACATTATTATTATTATTATTATTATCTTTTGGGCAGCACGGTGGCACAACTGGTAGAGCTGCTGCCTCTCAGCGAGAAGGTTGCCGGTTCAAATCCCGGTCCGGGGCCTTTCTGGGTGGAGTTTGCATGTTCTCCCCGTGCATGCGTGGGTTTCCTCCGGGTACTCCGGTTTCCTCCCACAGACCAAAAAACATGCATGTTAGGCTGATTGGTGACTCTAAATTGACCCTAGGTGTGAGTGTGAGAGTGGATGGTTGTTTGGTGTGAGTGAGACAGGTCCCTCTTGTAAATGAGTCCCCGTGACTCAACGAGGCTAGCCTGTATAAATAAAGGTTGAATGAATGAATGAATGAATCTATAAATGGAAAAAAAAAGCAAATATTTCCATCCTGTACTTTAAAAGAGAAGCAAATTTCTACTCACGGCGGAGAGAAAATTTCAAAAGGTCGGTGGTGTGGAAGTTTCATTTTTCGTTGGTGAGGATGTTGCATTCCGAAGATTTATGGATTACGTTGAGCCTCATTACATTGTCCCCTGTCGGAGACATTTTTCAGACGTAACGTTACCCAAGTTACAAGCCGTCATTTCCGATGTCATTGAGAAGTTAATTTCTGATAGCACAACTTGTTGGATGAGTTTTACCACAGACATTTGGATGTCATGTTAGCCCCGTTAGCATGATTAGTCTTACAGCACAATGGACAGACAAAAACTTTGAGCTTAAAAAGTCTGTCCTTCATGCACAGGAGTGAAGATGATCCCACACTGCAGCTAGGAACCTGGATCAAGTCTCCACAAGTGAGACATCATCACAGGTGACTAATGCTAATAAATAATATTTAACACTTTTCATTTAATACAAGTTAAAGTGCTATACATATCATATGACTGTTACTGAATACATGTCACCAGCTCTTACAGCCGTTACATAATTTTTGTAGTAAATAAGCCTAAATAAGTGGGCTATGTTCTGACAAAGGAACATATATCAAATATCGGTATCGGCTTCGGTTATCGGCCAAACAAGTTTTAACATATTGGCATTTTGGATATTGGATAAAAATCCAGTATCGTGCATCCCTATTTTAAACATATTTGCTGCCTCAGTACTCCGGGAGAGTGCAGAGGGAGGAGAAAAAAGGAAGGACAAATGCTGCTAGTTTCTTCATAATTTAACAAGAAATGCAATTTGTTCACTCGAAATTATAGTAAAGGTCTGTCTCAGTCTAACATCTGCTTAATAAAGGGACTTTAACGGTCAAATCAGCTTCATTTCCCCGTTGCGGTGCAGCTGGTTTGACTTGATCCAAGCAGCCAGCAGAAGGAAGTTGACTATGGCAAGCTGATCATGTCATTAATAGCTGGCAAAGATTCTCAGTCATCCAGGACATGATAAATTCAAAAAAGTTAAAGACAAAAACAAAAAAGTTTATAGTAAAGTATAATAAATAAAGTCCAGTTGTTTTTGTCTTGAACTTTTTTGAATTTGTCATTATAGCCATGTTTACAAATTACATGATACAGTCTTACTGATACTATTACTCTGCTTCTATCTAATGGCTGAAAATGGTAGATATATAAATACATTGTTTTGGCCTATAAGTTGCACATTATGCAAATAACTGCGAGCCAAAATATATGTAAGTCTTGTTATATAATATCCTGTGTAAGTTAAACTTGATTTGGCATAAAACAAAAAAATGCAACTTTAGAAATGTTATGTGTGTGATAATCCATTACCTTTTCCAGCATACCATTATTTGTAATGAAAAGCTTGTCAGTATCTTTTGCTGGATGTCAGCTAACATCTGTGAATTATTCATTAGCGATAGCCTACAATGTCACTCAGTTCAATGCACAAATACAAGGTACACAAATATGACATATTTAGTCTGTGTTTTTCTGTTTCAGTCTATTCAGTTTATGTTTTAGTCTTATTTATCCTTGTTGTTCATGCTGTTTTTATGTCCCTTGTATTTTGATTCAGCCCCCTGCATTTCCTGTTTCAGTTCTCATTTTCACCCTCAGCCATCCTCCCTGGTCCTTCAATCAGTTTACTACTGTACTTACATCTGTTTCCAACAAGTAATCAACCAGGTACTGCCACCAAGTAATCACCCAGGTGCTGCCACCATCCCCTGTTCTACTTAAAATATTTCTGCTCACATCTCTAACAGCAGTTTATTGTCTTGACAACTTGTCAGATGTTTCAGTCAAGTCAAGTCAAGTCATCTTTATTTATAGAGCACAGTTAAAACAGATAAACTGTTATCAAAGTGTTATCGGTCCTCCCTCTTGTGCTCGCTTGTGTTTTTTGTATCATGTCATCCCTTTATGCTGGTGAAGATTCTCACTTCTGGGCAGAAGTCGAAACGTTTTCTGCAACAAATAAAGTCCAGTTGATCCTGTATTGAACGCCTTTTTTGATGTCATCCCTTTGTTTTCATTTATTTAAAAAACAAGTTTTATTTTACTCAAGTTCATCATGCCTGCCTGCGTTCAATCCCTTCACCAACCTCTGTAAATATGTGCTTTAAAACTCACACTCTCCTACACTGTCAGGAAACCTTTATTTGTCAGCTCTAAATGAGTAATACTGAAAACTCTGGCATCTGGTCAGAAACAAAATTTCTCACTATTCTGAAAAAAAAAAACTTTCCGCTGATGCCTCCCTGACAGTTAATCTTTAAAACTTTAGGATAGCTAGCAACCTCGAAACTTTCTAACCTATCTTTTCCCATGCTCCAATTGGCCACGCCTCTATACGGACCCAGCGCCAGAGGGCGGACCGGCCGGGTCGGGCCGCCCATTCAGGTATCCGTCCTGCAAGAAATATTACAACCCCGTGTAAATAAATTGAACCTATGCAATGTATTGGCTCAAGGCAACCAGCAGAGGGTGCTGTAGGCAATTACACTGGACTGCATGTTACATATGCGTGACTGGCCACAGCAAAACCGGGAACAAGTCTCCCCTTTGGTCATTTTGAGTCATTTACAGAATCTGAAAGTGTGGGTTCTAAGCTATCCGATGATGCCAAACACATGGCACTCAAAACAAAAAATTAAGAAGATATGGCCATTTCAATGTTGGCAATCTGCAAATAAGATTAGGGAGAAAACAGGCCTCAAAGTTTTAGAAGAATGTCCCCATTCCAGAAGCATTACCTGGGGGTGTTAACAATTGCTGTTAATTTACATTAATTTGCCTTAACCCCAACCCCCAGCACTGACTGTCAACACAGACTCTGCCTAGGAACGTGTGCAGAACTTCAGCTTTGTTGGCAAAATTCCTTTTGATCTTTTGGAAAAAAAAAACACAAATAATTGTATTTTACGTTATTGTGACATGTTTTACACATTAATAATGTTGATTGTTGTGTCGCATAGTTATTGTTACAGCCCATCCCAAAAACTAAGGGTCACAATTAAGCAGAACACAGAAACTGATTTAACTGGATTCAAACATTATTTTCATTAGTTTGTTCTATGTTTTCTTGTCTCGTCTGGAACCTTGCTGTGGCTGGTGTTAAACGCTTTATAAAGTTGATGACACTGGAAAAGTTTGTATAATAGCTGAAGATGTTGAGTAAACTCAGGAGATGCTTATATTGCATCTGATGAGGTTAGAAAGGGGTAAACCAAAAGAAAATAAGGCTTTACACATAACAAGCTCTTGCACAAACTTATTTTAGAGATAACACACAAGGTTTTGGTGCTGGACATGACTTTGTGTCATCAGAGCAGAAAGGCCTTATCTTTGCATATAGGTCTTTTTTATTAAGCTTTTGCCGCTTTTGTGGGCGGTGTTTCTTTCAAATCTGCATTATTGGCTGAAACCAATAACAAGCAGTGGGAAAAGCTCCGAAACCAGCCAAACAAAGACCGCATGTTAATCAGCGGGTGGTTTCCACACCCCCAATATGCAAATCTCGGCCGGCTCGTTTTTACTCTGAAAACAAGCTGAATTCTAACACAAAGTTTATCAGTTTAAACACTTCTAAAGTGTTTTTTTAAAGCATGGGGTGGTTTCTTCATAACTTCAACTAGTATATTTTGCACAAAAAAACAATTTTCACTATTTTCTCAGAACTTGAAGCTTTTATTGATTTTTTTCAGTTTGAGTGTGAGAGACTTGTTCCTGCTTTTGGCAGCACGGTGGCACAACTGGTAGAGCTGCTGCCTCTCAGCGAGAAGGTTGCCGGTTCAAATCCCGGTCCGGGGCCTTTCTGGGTGGAGTTTGCATGTTCTCCCCGTGCATGCGTGGGTTTCCTCCGGGTACTCCGGTTTCCTCCCACAGACCAAAAAACATGCTTGTTAGGCTGATTGGTGACTCTAAATTGACCCTAGGTGTGAGTGTGAGAGTGGATGGTTGTTTGGTGTGAGTGAGACAGGTCCCTCTTGTAAATGAGTCCCCGTGACTCAACGAGGCTAGCCTGTATAAATAAAGGTTGAATGAATGAATGAATGAATGCTTTTCCCGTGGCCCGTCACTCAGAAAGCTTGTTTAATTCAACTTGCATTTGAGAAGGATCGAACCAGGAAATGCAAGACAGAATATAAGGACAACCTATTAAGAAGATTTCAATCATCTGGGAAATGCAGTCTGCAGCTGGATTAGACCTAAACAGGACAGCACAGCCAGAGGGAGTCTGAAAAGATTAACCTGTTCAATGCATTTTATTACAGAGATGCCAAAAATCTGATTATTGAGGTCAATAATAAAAATAAAGTATTTTCCACAGAGTATTTAAATTTTTATTTTGCATGTCAAGTTTTTTCAACAAGAGTGGAAATGTTAAAAATGTTCAGTTTTTAAAAAAAAAATACCATTTTCACCTCTCTTCAGGAGTTCGTGCACAACTGCCTTCAAGTTTCTGGTGTTAATGTGTTTCAAACACAATGATTAATGCTAGTTTCTAAGATTTGTGCAAAAATTGCTTATGCAAACTTGAGAAAAATTATTCTGCATTTTCTGGTGAGTTCTATGTTAATAAACAACATATGGTTATTTCACTTGCAGAGTTAGGTACAGTACACAAACATTTATTTATGCATTTATATAAAAATAAAATGACTACTCCCCCCCCCAAATATTCCTCAGCCCCCACAGCTAAATTCTTCTGGAGCCAGATCTGCCTCTATATGTCCTTGTTTCTCATATTGGTTTCTTGATTTTATTAGTCTCATACTGTCCAAACCATCGGACCAGTTCAGATTGTCTACTGATTATTTCAAACATATGCGTAAGAGTCATAGCATATAGTTCTGCTGATCAACAAAAAAATAATAATAATAAATACCAGTTAACAGAGAAAGGCATTGGCTCTTAAATGAGGGGGAGACCTTGGCTTAGAGTGTGTAAAAAAGTTAATGGGCACAACTTTCACACAATCTCTAGCAAGGCTAGACATGAGAGGTGTAAATTATCTAAAATATGCTGTGACTGGTTTGTTTGTTTGTTTATTTATTCATTTAATTTCCATTAAAACAATACAATTTCAAAAGAAAAAAATATAAAATACCTATAGAATGAAAGGCGGCAGAAGAAGAATTAAATCTTATCAATTCTGCCCCTTCTTAACAAAATCAATTCAAACAATCAATTCAAGCAATAATCACAAATAATACAACAAAACCCAAAACATATCACAATTATTCTTTATAGTTTTCGCTAATATTAACTAACTTAAATGTATCTCGTCAGCATTATATTCTTTATCCTTTTCTTAAATACAAATAATGATTCCTCATTTTTAATATCATTATTCAAACCATTCCATAGATCAATTCCCCTCATTAAAGTAGACCTACCCCGCAAACTTGTTCTAAACTTTGGCTTAACAAAAATATCAGTTCCTTTTAAATTATAGCAACTGCTCCTTTTTACAAAATACTCTTGTACGTTCGATGGTAAATTGTGATTCTGAGCCCTGTACATTAGTAATAGAATAAAGTAGTCCACCAAATCATAAAACTTGAGTAATTTCAGTTGATGAAATAAAATACTTGAAGGATGACAATAATCTTTTCTTGAGATAATTCGTACAGCTCTTTTTTGTAAAATAAAGATAGATTTGGTTGCAGTTTTACAAGCTGTACCCCAGACACCAATACAATAAATTAAATTTGGCACAACAATTGTATTATACAGTAAACACAAAGCCTTGTCTGTCAGTAAGTCCCTCGTTTTATATAGTACTGCCATGGACTTAGACATTTTAGTTCTTACAAAATTTATGTTTTTTCCATGACTATTTATCATCGATAATCACACCCAAAAACTTTACTTCATTCACTCTTTGTATTTTGATCAATCTTGAAAAGGAAAATCCATAGTTGACTTTTTTTAACTAAATATCATATAATTAGTTTTTTCCACGTTCAGTGATAACTTGTTTAATTTAAACCAAGTTTGAATTTTGTCAAACTCCATCTTCATTAATTCAAACGTCTGATTCAAGTCTCTACCCGAGCATAAAAAAGTAGTGTCATCTGCAAATAAAACACACCTTAGAATCCCAGACACCTTAATTAAATCATTTACATATAAAATAAACAACTTAGGGCCAAGCACTGAACCTTGTGGTACTCCACACGAAATACTGCATAGTTGAGATCTCACATCATCAATTTGTACAAACTGTTTTCTGCCCTTCAAATAACTAGATATCCACTGTATGGCTAGACCTCTAATACCGTACTGTTGCAATTTTTCAAGTAAAATGGTGTGGTCAATGGTGTCAAAAGCCTTTCTCAAATCAACAAACAGACCCATACAATACTGCTTATCATCTATTGCTGAAGTAACCTCTTCTATCAGTTCCATAAGAGCCAAACTTGTCGAATTATTTGATCTAAAACCATACTGACTATTACTCAAGATATTGTTTTTATCAAGAAACTTGTCCAATCTGGACACAAATAATTTTTCAAGGATTTTTGAAAACTGTGGCAACAAAGAAACAGGTCTATAATTATTAAATAAACATTTCTCCCCATTTTTAAAAATTGGAACCACCTTTGCAATTTTCATTTTTTCAGGGAATATACCTTTAGAAAGTGATAAATTACAGATGTGTGTAAATGGCTCTATAATATGACTTATTATCTCCTTCACAACCATCATATCTAAGTCATCACAGTCTTTGGACCTTTTATCAGTAAATTGGCCAACAACCTTCATTATTTCTTCTTTAGTGGTTCCATTTAGAAACATACTGTTTACACAACCACTGATTAAATAACTCACGTTTTCATCTATTTTAGGAATTGAGGTTGCAAGATTAGATCCCACATTTACAAAATAATTATTGAAACCATTTACAATTTCTTTGTCATCATGAATTTCTACATTATTTTCCACAAAATGTTGTGACAATCCCATGTTACCCTTATGTTTATTTAGAACACTGTTAATTACTCTCCATGTCGCCCTCATATCACCACTGCATTTATGTAATAATTGACTATAGTATTCCCTCTTATGTTTTCTTATAATCCCTACTAACTTATTTTTGTACTTTTTATATTTTTCTTCAGCATCCTGTGTTCTAGACTTTATGAAACGTGAATATAGATTATTCTTTTTTTACATGCATTCTTTAATCCATTAGTCATCCAAGGATGATCTACTTTTTTATCCTTAATGTAGATTTTCTGCATACAATTTTTTTTAAACAAATTTTCAAGGATCCTCATAAATTCATCGTAAGATTTGTTTACGTCATCAACATAAACTTCATCCCATTTTTGTATGTCTAGATCTTCTTTGAATTTGTCTAATGCTTTTTTTGATGTATTTATTATATTATGTTTTCTTTTAATTGTTGTTGGTTTACTATCATCACTTTTGTAAATTGAAAAAACCGGTAAATGATCACTGATATCCATCATCAATATACCACTTATCACCTCCCCATCTGTTATGTTTGTGAATATATTGTCAATTAATGTTGCACTTTGGGTAGTAATTCTCGTCGGATTTGATATTAACGGATATAAATTTAAACTATACATTGAATTTACAAATATACTGATATTATTAGGATCTGCCTTGTTATCTAAATCAATATTGAAGTCTCCACATAAGAAAACTTTTTTATTTTTGCTCTTAACTAACAACTCCAATATTTTATCATTAAATATCTCTATCTTTGAAGATGGTGATCGGTAGACACAGCTTATTATAATGTTTTTTCCACATTTGTTTATAATTTCCACTGTGATCATTTCCATCATATTGTCAACAACAATTGACATATCTTTAATTAATTTACATTTTATTTCCTTGTTTATAAATAAAGCCACTCCTCCGCCTTTTTTATTTTTCCTATTCATATGATGTAATTCATATCCTTCAATATGTATATTATTTATATTATCATCATTAAGCCATGTCTCCGACAATGCTATTATTTTGAAAGTTTTATTAATGTTTTTGAGATTATCTAACATGTATGATAAATTTGCATTTATACTTCTACAGTTTAGGTGAATTAAAGAAAGATCATCATCTGTTATATTCACATCAATAAACTGCTCTTCATTATAGTATTTACTTTCTTTTTTAGTTGGAAAAAGACTTCTCTCGAATTCCTCATCAACATTATATATTTTAGATATCGAATCATCATGCATCATCATTTACTTCATCATAACTTTGATTAGACATAACAGGACACAGACACCTTCTATACTATCCAAATTTTTCCAAATCTTTCACATCTTGTATCATTTTTGGCTGCGATCCTCTTTCCATTTCTTGTCCACGTAGACACTATCTTTTCCTTTTTCCTTAACAATCTTGCTTCGTGTGCAATAATTCCATTTTTTTTGTCAAATGTTCGTTTATATAAACATTTGTTCCCTTGAGTTTATTTGCTTGCATGATTACTGTATTTCTAGCTTTTCTACTAATAAATTTTACAACGATAACCGGTTTGGCTTTATCAACTTTGTTGGGCAAGGTGTGACACAAAGATATGTCTTCAGAATTAATTTCTATTTTCTTATTTTGTAAAAAAGTCACAACTTGCTCTTCCAAAGATCGCTGTTCCTGTGAAGACGCATTTTCAGCAGTTCCATGATCACTGGTAGTGGTCTTTTTGTCTGAACGAGTTTTAATCACAAGACCGGATATTACGAGATTGTCTTGCCTTGCGTTTATTTCTAGTTCCTCCACTCTATGTTCAAGTTCCAGAATTTTTTTATCCTTCAAATTTATTTGTAATCTTAATTGTTTCACTTCATCCAGCAGAAGTTTCTGTTGGGTTGATACGTTCCTGAGCTCTTCACTCATAAAGTTCAGAGATTTTTTTATCTCCTCCAAATCATCCGTGTTAGTCTCCAACAGATCCTGTTTTTTTGTTTTAGATTTTGCCATTTCTGTACTCACAAAATGTGACACTCGCCCGTTGGTGTTGGTTTATGAAGTCTTCAGCCTTTAGCAGTTAGCCTTTAGCCTACTCCACCAGCCCTCAATCTCCACCGCAGACCGGCGTCCTCCACACCTTTGAACCAGGAAATAGAAACTCGCCTTGGCTGGCTCAGACTCCCCCCGCAGACCGGCGTCCTCCACCCTTTGAACCAGGAAGTAGAAATTCGCCGGCTCAGACTCCCCTCGGATCCACGGCTCGAATTCGTCCCAAAACTGGAACGTAGCTCCACCGACGCTTGTCCTCGACACCGACGCCTCTCCTCCCCGCAGCAGCAACGGACCCCGGCCCAACAGCCGAAGAGCAGCCAGCTCCAGCAGGCTCCCAAAGGTAGGTCGCTAGCCAGCAACACCGCCCGGAAGGCTAATGACCAAACAATCCGGTCCCACGGCTTGTTTGTCCGTCAAGCCAAAGACGAAGTTTTAAACTCACTCGATCAGCAGAGCAAGTTCAGTTCACAGATTCAGTGTGACTCTGTATCATTTTGATGACAACTTGCTTGTTTGATTGTTTGAGTAAATTAAACGTCCCGTGCAACGCAACGTTCACCTGTACGTCCGCTTGGCAGCCATCTTTCTAACAATGAATATTTTGGACTTGTAAATTCTGGACTGGTAAATTAGTCTTGAGACCTAATGGCTTCCTCATGCACTCAGACTAAGCATTACAGTATTTTATTGCTGGATTTGCACTACAGGTCTGGTTTAGCAATTCTGGATGTTTCTGCCGTATGATTTTATTTATTCATGTGTGCTAATTTTGGTTTTATGGTTTTGAACAAAATCTGTTTTTGTGCTGTAGCGGCTGTGGCTGTAATTGCCTGACATTCAATGCCACAGACTGAGAAAATAGAGGCAAGGATTACAAAATGGTTCCAAAATGCACCCAATAAGAATGATGGGATAAATGAAAGGATGAGGAGGAGAGTGCAGTGATCCATTCATGGAGGCCAAAAATGTTGCTTCTGTTTCAATAAAAGGATTTTAAATTCAGTGCAGCTTCCATTTTATGTTCAAAAGAAAAGTGTCTGTTCTAACGTAAAAGGCAACATTAGAAAAAAGCAACATTAGTCTGACGTCTAGTGCCAGTTCTGGAATTTTTCTGGGCCAGTTCTGGCCCACCGATGTATCACAGCTGGCCTGTCGTTGACCCCACACTCTTCTCTCTGTTAGTGACTCAAAATAATGTAAAGAAACATTAGCTTATTGTCTACTGCCCATGTTAAATATTGTAGAGATGCTCTGTTCATGTGCACATTTGTCATCCCTTCCTGTTACTGTGAATACAAACATGTCATTAACAGCTCATCTCAGTGGGGTGACTGTTTTTGCCATATGTTATTAATGTTACCTTTCCACTAATGCATTCAAAATTATCATGGCAATTAGATGGCACGAGCCTTTTAAAACTACTGTATTTGATAAAGATAAAATACTGAAATAATCAAATAATCAAATAAAAGAGGATTTAAGCAGTTAATCATGATTCAATGCACTATCTTGAATATTGCAAAACTGTTTTGATTAAATGTTGTCAGACTTGTAAGAAAATAAAGCTTTTTTTCTTTACAGGTGTCTTTACAGCACCAGTTGCCAATGTCTATTACTTCAACTTTTTCTATCATGCTGGAGGAGACACTAATTCAAAGCTTTTTCTTTTCAAGAATGAGCGAGTAGTAGTCATCGCCCCGGATCACTCGTCGGACTCTGACACAGCTGATAATGGAGGAAACTCTGTTCCTGGAGCTCCAATAAGGAGACCAGGTGTATGCCCAAATGGAAGAAGACACACATGTTTGGGGATCGGACTACCATACCACATTGAGTGGCTGTTTAGTCCATCAAATGTAAAAACAGAAAACGTTAAACTAAATAAAAAGGAAGTTTTGAAACAGTCATTACCAAAGAAGGAATATAAAACTAATATTTACGTACATTATACCCTGATGCATGCTCAATAATCCAGGTAGAAAAATCTAAAAAAGCTAAGTCTGGTCCTCTGGACATTCAAAAAACAAAACAAAGCCAAAAAATTGTAGAAATGTTTCGTCTTTCATCCGAAAGACTTCCTCAGTCTGAGCTGCTGTATTCAGCTCAGTCTTATAAATAGCACCCTCTCACAGTGGATCAACCAGTTGGCTGATGACAGCCTGAAACCAGCTGCTCACATGATCAAGGAGGACCATCAGCCTAACGATGGATCGTTAGCACCCTGATGGTTGTTTGCTATTCACAGAGGGCTGAGTGATACTAGCAATAACAGCATTGTAAGAGGGGGACAGTTGATCCCGGAGGCCATATGCTATTTATAAGACTGAGCTGAATACAGCAGCTCAGACTGAGGAAGTATTTCGGACGTAAGACGAAACGTTTCTACAAATTTTTTGCTTTTTTTTTTTTGAATGTCCAGAGGACCAGACTTAGCTTTTTTAAATAAGTACATTATACTTTACATAGTTCAAAGTACGTGGAAATAAAGATGACTTTTATCCTAGGCAGTTTATATACACCGGTATAAAAAATAAATAAAATAATAATTTCTCACCCTCCGCGGGTGGTCTCATTCATTCTCTGAGCTCGGGTCCTCTACCAGAGGCCTGGGAGCTTGAGGGTTCTACGCAGTATCTTGGCTGTGCCTAGGACTGCACATTTCTGGACTGGGATGTCTGATGTTGTTCCTGGGATCTGTTTTAGCCAATGCTCCAGTTTGGGGGTGACTACCCCAAGGGCCCATATGACCACAGGCACCACTGTGGTCTTCACCTTCCAGGCCTTTTCCAGTTCCTCTCTGAGGCCCTGGTATTTCTCCAGTTTCTCGGGCTCCTTATTCTTGATGTTGTAGTCACTTGGTATTGCTACATCCACCACAACGGCTTTCCTCTGTTGTTTATCCACCACCACAATGTCCGGTTGGTTCGCCATTACCATTTTGTCTGTCTGGATCTGGAAGTCCCACAGGATCTTAGCTCGGTCATTCTCCACCACCTTCGGGGGTGTCCCCCACTTTGATCTCGGGGCTTCCAGTCCATATTCTGCACAGATGTTCCTGTACAGTATGCCCGCCACTTGGTTATGCCGTTCCATGTATGCTTTCCCTGCCAGCATCTTGCACCCTGCTGTTATGTGCTGGACTGTCTCAGGGGCCTCCTTGCACAACCTACACCTTGGGTCTTGTCTGGTGTGGTAGATCTGAGCCTCTATTGCCCTGGTGTTTAGGGCCTGTTCCTGTGCAGCCAGGATGAGTGCCTCTGTGCTGTCCTTGAGTCCAGCTTTTTCCAGCCATTGGTAGGATTTCCTGATATCAGCCACTTCAGTTATTTGTCGGTGGTACATCCCATGTAGGGGCTTGTCTTCCCATGATGGTACCTCCAGTACCTTGTCCTCTAGTTCCCCATTGTCTGAGACATTCACTGAGCACAATGGCCCTCATGCACGAACCGTTCGTACGCACAGATTTGTTCTTATACTGTGCGTACGAGTGATTTAGGATCATTTGTGGCATCCAACAATGTTTTCGTATCCTAGGATTTTTTTCAGATACGAACAAAATTTACGTGTGGTCCAGACCTGTCGTATATTTTACGAGCAGTCAGTCTGCTGTTATCCAGACGGCCTTTTCTCCACTAATAACTTTATATTTCGTTATTTAGAAAATATTTTGAGTTTAAAAACAATTAAATGCAACCACACATATTGGTTTAATTAAAGCGGCTTCAACCCCCCCCCCCCCACGTCCACCACCTTGCGCCACTCATGTCGACCACCGTGTGCCACGCAACGCGCCCCCCCCGCGCC
>JBBPBX010084757.1:0-15238 GCA_038048925.1 Garcialebias charrua
GGGGGAGGGGGGAGGTAGGGGGATGAGGGGTGGGGAGGAGGGGGGGGGGAAGGTTGTTAGTTTCTGCTCTGAAACTAACATTTTATAATGAAGGATAAAACAGCTGAAACTGTTTGTTTTGTCACTTAGCAAAACAACTCATGATCCACTAAATTATTTTTTGTAAACCTTCAAAAGTAATGAATGGTTGGACATCTACAATTAATTAACTTCTGTAGCAAACCCAATGATCCAAGTTTGCCTTTGCCAAGTTTATCTGGAGGAGGTGCAGACGCAGCTGCATCCATCCAAGGCTACTAGAGTACTTGTTTTAAAATAAAACGGGGTGTGTGGGGGGGGGGAAGGCCCACAGAAAACAGATAACAGACAGGAGCCAAGCTACACATGCACACACAGGAAAATGGGAGAAAGAAAAAAGGCCAGATGTGCAGCGCTCCACAAACATACACGTAAAAAAGGACTAAACAAAAACAGAATGACGCGTCATATATAAATATAAACGTTCTTGTCTTAATTTCTCTTCTTGCCTGGCCGGACACGCTAAGTCCAATGTAAGGTCTGGCGGTCAGCCTCACATTTCTGGTCTTGGCTTATTTTTTTTATTTTTTATTTTTTCTTTGATCGCCCTCGCTTAAGTACAGGTGTTCCCGGTCTCACGAGCTCTAACATATGAGGTTCCGGACGTACGAGAACACGTGCTCCGCGTTCTCACATATGAATTTTCATCTTACGAGCACCTCGCAGGAACGGAACCTGCTCGTAAGTCGGGGACCACCTGTATAGAAAAAGATTGGTCCTGCCAACTAACGAAATGCGCAAAAATTCGACTAGTTCTTGAAAAACAGGCACCTCACTTAAAATTTCAAGTCATCGGCTCAGGGTGAACTAGTTCCTGTTACTGTACTCAAATTGTTTTAAAAACGACATATCAACAAACACTTATCAACACTCACGTTCTTGTTGACCTGTGTGGATGTCTGGAAATCTCCGCCAACCCGACCCTGACCGCACCATGGACAGAGGAAGCTGGCCAGAGACAAACCCAATCACTGGACTTTCTGTCATATTTACCGTGCCTCGCAGCTGCGCTCCGTTCAGAGGTCACCAGGAGTAGGTATGGGGAGAAACGGGTTTTCGGCACCATTATGATGGGGATTTTAAACCCCTGTTACCTTAATAAAAATCACACAAGATAAACAAGAGAACAGTGTTAAATCAGACAAACAACTTTGCAAAGGGGAAGGGCTTTTAATGTCTTTTGAAACTTAGTTTGGTCTCAAATACATTGTTCAGCACAATTCCGAATTGTACTGGACATGACAAGCTATTTAAACAAGAAGCAGGTGGAGTTTGACAAGCTCTGACGTCTTACAGATAAAACAAACAAGTCATGGTTCTGATCAAACAAGAACATCTAATCCAAACATTTGTCAAGGCTAGAAGACTGTCTTTTCTGTATCAAGAGAAAAGCAAACAACATGTTTGTACTATCAAATATAAGTGTTTAAAGGGAACAGAGAATATTTGATATAAGTGAGCTGGGTTATAATTATTGGGTCAGAGTAATTAGTTTTAGATGATAAATATTGAACATCTCCATCAATTACATACCTGGTTTCTTGGTCCTCCGAGCAGCTCTTTCATATCGTGCAACCTTTAGGGAAGATTTGTTAGCTGTAACTTCAACTGACTCTGGGCGCTGAGGGAAGATGGATGGAACATAGTCTGGATGGGACTGGACATTTACTTTCCGTCCTAAAGATAACAAAGACTAGAATTACAACAGTCTCAGAAAAGGTGTATTTTTACGTATTTGACTCAACACTGGCCGGGCAAGTGCATGGCCTACTGATGTTTAATCAATTACAGTGCTAACAACTGTTATAAATGACCTCTATTTTCTTTTTTATGTTTCTAAAAGCAATACTAATACGTACCGGTAATAAAATGTGCCGAACACACATACGTGTGCTTGCTTTGTGGTGACCAAAGCACACTTTGTACACTTTTATGAGATTGCCTTGTATTGTTTCTTTTGTAAAAAAATGAACAAATTTAATAAACATAAACATAAACATAAACATAAACCAAAGCTTTGCAGGATTTACAGATCCATCTGGTTTTTGGATGCCTCTGTTGACTGCCGCTTTCCATTTCTCCCTTCTCGCTCCTGATGTAGGAAAAATGAAGTACTTTCTATCGGGATGTTTTTTTATGTGCGAAGTGCAGTCCTTAACGCAGCAACTTTTCACCATTTTACCAATTTCACCCGCCGAAGCACTCGTTTCTTTTCCCCCAAACAAAGATGTCTGCCAACTTCCGCAACACAGTCACGTGACAAAGTACCCGGCTGTTCGACTTCGAGAATGGTTGTTTGTCTCGTTTGTGTCTATGTGGCCCTGTGATGGACTTGCGACCCATCCAGGGTGTACCCCGCCCCTCGCACTGTAGCCGTTTTTGCATTGCACAGCCCTCAACAATCCGTCCTGCCCCGCCCCACCTTCTAACCCGGGTTCGTCATGTTCGCATTTGCCTTTTCCGCCCGGGTCCGCCCTCGTTTTGGAACCCGCCCGACGGTGGTTCTGATCGGGCCGAGCTCCCGGGCCCAGTTTGACGTCATGTACTGCTCATCATTTGATTCGTTGTTTGCAGCAGGGGCGGGACTCGTTCTAACAACAACCTCAGCGCGAGCTGAATTTCATTAAAATTTAACTACAGAAACCCCTAAAAAAATTGTTAGCTGAATTAGTTTTTCTGAGTTTAATTTTTGTTAATAACTGATTACAAATCAGCTTATGTTAGAACGTAAATAACACGAAGCGCGCACCCATACAGAGCATTTCCGCCTTTCAGCGCGAGCTGGATTTCATTAAAATATAACTAATATTCTCTAACTCTTGCGCATAGCCAGGATTTTAAAATATAACATATTCTCTAACTCCTGCGCGTGGCCAGGATGTTACGAGGGGCAATTCCTTTATAGGAAAAGTGGACTCCTGAAAAAAGTAATATGCCTTGGTGGCTTAGTGGTTAGAGCGTCGGCTTTCCGCTCTAAATTTTATCTTGACTCGAGTTCGAATCTCACTCGGGACAACTTATTTTACGTTTGCCTTTTATTGGATAAAAAAAGGAGTTTGTGTTATGCCTGTGGTTACCACACAAACTCCTTTTTATTTTCTCCAATAAAAGACAAATGTAAAATAAGTTGTCCCGAGTGAGATTCGAACTTGAGTCAAGATAAAATTTAGAGCGGAAAGCCAATGTTCTAACTACTAAGCCACCGAGGCATATTACTTTTTTCAGGAGTCCACTTTTCCTATAAAGGAATTGCCCCTCGTAACATCCTGGCCACGCGCAGGAGTTAGAGAATATGTTATATTTTAAAATCCTGGCTACGCGCAAGAGTTAGAGAATATTAGTTCACACCCAGGGTCAATTTAGAGTTACCAATCAGTCTAACATGAATGTTTTTGGACTGTGGGAGGAAACCGGAGCACCCGGAGAAAACCCATGCATGCACGGATAAGCTGATTTGTAATCAGTTATTAACAAAAATTAAACTCAGAATCACTAATATATATATTCAGCTAACAAACGTTTTTTTGCGGCGTCTCCTCTCTTAAAACACACCAAGCACGCACACAAGAACTTCCTACCCACTTCAAGAGAACGCCCCACCCACTTCAAGGCGGCTCTCCACACAATGCGTAATGAGCGGGGACGGGCCAGGCCGGGCTCTGGGCCAACCAGGGACGAGCTAGGCTGGGGAGGGCCGTGCAGTGCGAAAACGGCTTGTGATTGCTGGATATGGGCACCGGCGACCCCTGTGACCCAAAAAAAATGGAAGAAATGGGTAAAGATAATGGATGGATATATTTATTTATCATGTACTGTAGTGGAGGGAAAAACAAACTTGCATCTCCCACTGTTTCAGTTCTATTAGTGAGAAGCAGATGCCTTTTTTATGTCAGGAAAACGTACTGAAAATATGGTTGAAAAGTGCCAAAACATTAGAATAACATGTAGTTATCCATTTAGCAGACACAAAACAAACTACTGCCCACCCTGACAGAAATATATTCTGTGTATGACCAACATTGTGAGTGAAAAGTAGAAGGCCCCTGCCCCAGGAAACCAAAAGCTTTGGATCCACAGCTGTAATTCTACTTGATTCACCTCTACGGTCTGATGAATGCCTTTCCTCTCCCACTTCTTTCACAGAGAAAGGTCATTAATTTCTGCTCCCTGGTTGTTGCTTCTCAGCCCCAGATTTTAACACACAGGTGCCAGTTTTAAGGAAAGACACACACAAACACACAAACTTCAGTAAAGCTCTGGCCTAAGGGAATTGGATATTGGAGGTTATCACATTTAGTTCTGGGCCTCACTGTGACAGATGAAGGCTTTCACTCAGTTAAAACCAAAAAGTCAACCGTTATTTACTGTGGCTCCAATCAGACATGTCCACAGGAAGAGATTTGTATTCCTTCAAAAAATAGATGTCTCTTGCTTCTTTTGAGTGTTAAGATGGCCATGCACTCTTTTCTCTAACATATACATGCAGATACTATTCTACTTTGTCTAGTTTAAAGACACCATCCATCAATCAATCCATCAATCAATCAATCAATCAATCAACTTTATTTCTATAGCACATTTTAAAAACCACAGAGGTAACCAAAGTGCTGTACTGTAAGACAAAATACAAGTTAATTAAAACAATAAAAAGATACAAAGCATACAAAAAATGTACACATACCAGTTTTACTGCAGTTGTGTTAAAATACCACAAAAGATAGGATCGCGTGTTAAAAGCCAAGGAATACAAGTGCTTTTTTAAAAGAGATTTCAAAACAGGAAGAGAGGAGGCCTGTCTGACACACAACGGTAAGTTGTTCCACAGCCTGGGAGCAACAGCAGCAAAAGCTCTGTCACCTCTGAGCTTCAACCTAGTTTTGGGGACTGTCAGCAGCAACTGATCAGCTGATCTTAGAAATCAGGGAGGGCAGTAAGGCTGAAGCAGCTCAGACAGATATGGTGGGGCAATGTTGTTTAAGCATTTAAAAACAAACAGCAAAAGCTTAAAATGAATTCTGTAGTGCACAGGGAGCCAGTGAAGGGATGCCAGAATGGGAGTGATATGCTCATGCCTACAGGCCTGAGTTAACAGGCGAGCAGCAGAGTTTTGCACAAGCTGCAGACAGGCGAGAGAGGTCTGGCTAATGCCTACATACAGTGCATTACAGTAGTCAAGATGAGCTGTGATAAAAGCATGGATTAATTTCTCCACATAAGGTCTTGCTAGGATTGGTTGCACTTTTGCTATTTGGCGAAGTTGATAAAAACTTTTCTGAACAACACTGCTGATCTGTTTTTCAAATTTAAAATCAGACTCAAACTTCACCCGCAGATTGGTGACACAGTCCCTGAGATAAAAAGACAGTGAGCCAAGAACTGTGCTGGGAAAGGGACAGCAACTCGGTCCAAACATCATAACTTTATAACTAAGAACATCAGAAAGCGTACGCCTATTCTCTTAAAGAAGCACGCTCCAAATATTATTCCAACATCATCAACACCTGCCCTGGAAACTCTAAACAGCTCTTCTCCACAATAACTCATCTGCTTAATCCCATTAAACAAACTCCTGAGGACTCTGTTCAAAAATGCAACCTGTTCCTTTCATCATTTAAAAACAAAGTTGACACTATCAGATCTCAGCTCCACAACCTCCCTGATCTTCGTTTGCCATCTACCCGTCTGCATTCTGGGTCCCTGAGCAGCTTTGATGAAGTTGTTCAGAGTGAGGTGGAGACCATCATCAAGAAAATGAAGCCTTCATCCTGCGCCCTGGATCCCTTCCCCTCGTCTCTCATAAAATCCAATCACTCTGCAATAAGCCCATTAATCACACAAATAATAAATAAGTCTCTACAATCTGGTCATGTTCCACTGCCTCTAAAAACTGCCATCATTAGGCCTCTTCTGAAAAAATCTAATTTGGATCCCGACATTTTTTCTAATTACCGCCCAATTTCCCACCTCCCATTTCTGTCTAAAGTGCTGGAAAAAGCAGTTGCTGCTCAGCTGCAGGACCACCTACAGCAACACTCTCTGTATGAGAAGTTCCAGTCTGGATTCACAGTACTGAGACTGCATTGCTGAGAGTTACCAATGATGTCCTCATGGCTGCTGACACTGGCTGCGTCTCAATTCAGGGGCTGCGTCCTCATGAGGACCCAGCCTAGCTGGGCCGAGTAGGCCACGCACTCACAAGGCCGGGTGGGCTGAGCGAAACTGCTGAAATGGGACGGTCTAGCCTTCAGGTTTGCCGGCCTTGAAGTGGGTGGGGCGTTCTCTTGAAGTGGGTGGGAAGTTCTTGTGTGCGCGCTTGGTGTGTGTGGAAAGAGAAGGGACGCCGCTAAAATATATTAGTTAGCTGAATACATGTATATATATTAGTGTTTCTGAGTTTACTGTTTGTTAAGAACTGATTACAAATCAGCTTATGAGGGGCGATCTGTTAAAACCCAGAGTGGACCTACAAAAACAGATTGCCCCTCAGAAAATCCTTGCTACGCACGTGTAAAATAATCTGATTTGTAATCAGTTCTTCAAAAACAGTAAACTCAGAAACACTAATATATATTCAGCTAACACATTTTTTTTGTCGTTTCTGTAGTTAAATTTTAATGAGATATATTGCGCTGAGGTTGTTTGAGATGACTAAATAAAGGTTGAATGAATATTCGCGCTGAGGTTGTTGTCAGAACGAGCTGATGACTCAACAACACGCAGCAGCCCCGACCCTGCACGCAGAAAGTCCCACCCCCCCCCGCAAAATCTCTGCTGGCGCTATGAATTCTGGGATAGCCTCCGTCTTGAAGGTTCCACGGATGCATCCTTCGATTTCGGCAGGAAGTAGGCCGCATTCCTCGGCCGCATGAGGAGGAGTCTTCGAATTGGGACAGTCCTCCGCGCGGGGCAATGACGTATGCGGCCGACAAATGCGCACTCATGAGGATGCAGCCCCTGAATTGAGACACAGCCACTGGTTCTCTCTCCATCCTTGTCCTCCTTGACCTCACTGCAGCTTTCGACACTGTGGACCATAGTATCCTCCTCCACCGTCTTCATGTGGAGGTCGGTCTCTGTGACACTGTCCTGGACTGGTTCAAATCTTTCCTCTCCAATAGGCTGGAATGTGTTAGTCTTGGCAATGCCACTTCCCAGACAGTCGGTGTCTCCTGTGGTGTCCCTCAAGGGTCAGTTCTGGGGCCCCTGCTGTTTTCCCTTTACATGCTGCCTTTAGGTCAAATTATTAATCAGTTCAACATTTCTTTTCACTGCTATGCCGACGACACACAGCTTTACATCAGGACTGGAGCATCCTCATCATCCCCATCTCCATCTTCACTCACTGCCCTCTCTACCTGCCTGGAGGAAATAAGGGCATGGATGAATCAGAACTTTCTTCAATTAAACTGCTCCAAGACTGAGGCCATACTGATTGGCACCCCTCACCAGATACAAACATCAACTTTAACAACAATCTCCTTCTCTGGACAAGACATCCCCCTCTCCACCTCTGTTACAAATCTTGGAATAAAAATGGACTCTCATCTTACATTTGAAAATCACATTAAGCATCTGTTTAAAACCTGCTTCTTCCATCTTCGAAACATCTCCAGACTTCGCCCATCTCTGACTTTTTCTGATGCTGAGAAACTCGTCCATGCCTTTGTCTCCTCCAGGCTCGACTACTGCAACTCCCTGTTTATTGGAATCCCTGGCAAAAATCTTCAGAAGCTTCAATATATTCAAAACAGTGCAGCAAGGATTTTATTGAGAGCTCGTAAATTTGAACATATTACACCCATTCTCCATAACCTCCATTGGCTTCCTGTCACCTACAGAATTCAGTACAAAACTGCTCTCATTACACACCAATGCTTACACGGAACTTCACCTGACTATCTAAAGGACATTCTTGCACCATATTCATCCACCCGGTCTCTACGATCACAGAACAGTAATCTACTTCACATTCCACGAACCAAATTAAGGACCATGGGAGACCGGGCATTCTGTGTGGCTGCCCCCCGCCTATGGAACTCCCTCCCTGACTACCTGAGAGCTCCACAGTCACTGGTTGACTTTAAAAACGGCTTAAAGACTTTTCTTTTTAAGCAAGCCTACTCTGCCTCCACATGATTTTATCTTTGATCTTAGTTGATATTATCATTGTTTTTAATTGATTTTATTTTTGATTTTTGTTGTTTTATCATTGATTTTACTTGATTTTATCACTTGTTTTTATTGATTTTAGTTGCACTTTGTAGCACTTTGAGATTTTTATTAACGAAAGCACACTCATTGATCAATTTCAATCGGGTTTTAGATCCCGGCATAGCACAGAATCTGCATTACTGAGAATTCATAATGACATAGCTCAGTCAGTTGACTCTGGGTGCCCAGTAGCGCTGGTGCTTCTCGACCTTACAGCAACCTTTAACACTGTAGACCACTCTGTCCTTCTGTCTCGCCTCCATGATTTTGTTGGGATTCGTGGCACGGCCCTGAAGTGGTTCACGTCCTATTTATCTGACAGGACTTTCTCTATCTTGCTCAATGGCTACTCTTCCTCTACAGCCCTTCTTCTGTGTGGGGTGCCCCAGGGTTCCATTTTGGGCCCTCTGCTCTTTTCTTTGTACTTGTTGCCACTTGGATCTATCATAAGACACAACAATGTCAACTTTCAATTTTATGCAGATGATTTGCAAATCTATTTACCATTAAGACCTGGATCCAGTAACCCAATGTGTTCTCTCTTTGACTGCATCTCTGAAATCAAACATTGGCTAAACAAGAACTTCCTGTTTTTAAATGACAATAAAACAGAATGGATTTTATTTGGTAACAAAGATGCAACTGGCTCGGGAAATTTGAATATTAACTTCAGTGACAGTGTGAAGAACCTTGGAGTGACCTTTGATAAGGCTTTACACTTTGACAAACACATCGCCTCTGTTGTCCGGTCTGGATTTTTTTATTTACGTCTTTTAAAAAAGGTCAAACCATTTTTAAACCGTTGCGACTTGGAGAAGGCTGTTCATGCTTTTATCAGTTCTAGGCTCGATTATTGTAACGCTCTGTATGTTGGTGTGCCTCAGTCAACACTGAGCCGCCTCCAGCTTGTTCAGAATGCAGCAGCTCGCCTTTTAACCAACACTCCTAGATGGGACCACATCACACCTGTTTTATTCTCTCTACATTGGCTTCCTGTCCGTTTTAGGATAGATTTTAAACTTTTATTATTTGTTTTTAAAGCTCTGAATGGCCTCGCTCCTCCTTATATAACGGAGTTGTTAAGTTTCCCCGCCCGCTCCAGGTCTCTGAGGTCAGATAGCCAGCTCCTGCTCTCTGTTCCATGGACAAAATATAAACGTTGGGGTGACCGTGCCTTTTCTGTGGCCGCACCTCGACTCTGGAATATGCTCCCACTTGAGCTACGTCAGATAACTGACCTTGGCCCTTTTAAATCGAAGCCTAAGACTTTTTTATTCCAACTGGCTTTTAGTAATGTAGGATATATTGTAGGAGGTCAATATTAACTGACACACATTATTTATCTTAATTACTTATTCAGATTGAATAGTATTTTACGGATTCTTTTCTTTTTCAGTTTACCCAATATTTCTGTGATCTTTATGATGGATAAATAAACCATAAAGCCATTAAGTGACAGAGACGTTGATTTTAGTTGGTATGCCAGGAGACACTACCATTTATTTAAAATAAATCAACTAAAATTAACACCATGATTGACAGGTTTCACCTTCTTGCAATTTAACACGTCAGCACACTTAAATTGCAACAACAGACATAAGTAATGATGACTAATTACCTTTTTATCTGTGGCTCTAGCTTGAAATGTAGTCACCAGCTTAGAATTTGAGAGAAAGAAATAGGAGGAATAAAAGAGGTTGGAGGGGTTGTAAAGAGGGAAGTTTATCTTGCATTTATAAAACCAGATGACACTCTTCCATACGCGTCCAGCTAAGATATCATCACACCTCCAGTAAGCAAACAGCTGCTGCTTTACCTTAAGACGTCCGCCTCGGTTCTGGTAAAGAGCTGTGATCAACCTTGGACTGACGAGTCGTCGGTCCCGCAAGTCCAAGCTGGACTCCAGACGTGTTTACCATGTCAGTGTCGGTGATACTGCTTTAGTCGGCAGAAGTCGTGGCATTCATGGTATTTGGCTCAAGATAACTTATTCCGGAAAGGAATAAACAAAGTTCTGAGCTTACGCTCGGTTCAAGTGGACTAATAACCAGCATGTCATTAGTCCTTACTGAAGAACGAAGGTCTTCGGCTCTTGACCAAACGTCCGACAGCTTGAAGAGAAAGTTCACATCTCCTCTTCGTTATAGGAACTAGCGGTTTCAGGAAAACTTGGAACCCTGAGGATCTGAGATCAAAGACTTGTCCCTCTCCGATTGGTTCAAAAGAACCAGTCGAGGAGTTCACTTGCTGTTATCATGGTATAAGGTTACAGCCAGAAGCAGAGAGAAATGTTTAGGAAAAGACAGAGAGTGCTGGAGTCATTCTCATGAAAACATCGGACTAACTGTCTTCTCCATTTCTAAACAAAACGGCCGGGCCTTTCTGACCCGGGCCTTCAACTTTCACAAAGCAGGAGAGACACATCTATCTACAACATGGTAAAACAGCTTATACACTGTCATAACGCTGTGTGCCTAGCTACCCAGCCACTTGGTTCCCTTTCAGTCTGGTCTCTCGGTGCAACATACTTGCTATGGGAATTACGCCCCGCGTGATTACCTGAAGGAATACATTCACGCCTTTACGACAGTGGCGTCAGCGTCGCGCCAGAGGTCCCGCCCTCTTGGTACTTAAGCGGCTGACGCCCGTCCATCTTTCTCATTTTGCCCTTCACCTCGCTTAACACCTGAACTTCGTGGGACTTCTCTGTTGTCGCATCGCTCGACTGAGGTGAGCTTGCTCCCTAAACTGAGCGTACAGAGAAATTTTCCTACGTATTGCTGGGCTGGCGAAAGCTAGTCCAACGTTTTTCTACTTACCTCGAAGTTTTCTTCTTTTTCCGCAGCTGCTTCGCTCGACGGCGCTAACTGCGTCACAACCTCCTGCTAATCATTAGCAGGCTAACCAGCGAAAGCAAGACGACGGAGAAGACGGCTTCGAACAAAAGGAAACTAGGACCAACTTCTAATCTTCTCGCCGGACATGGCTCCCGAGAAAGGAAAACGGAGGACAAGGAGGAGGAAAACCAAGACGACGAGTCCTCGCTCGCGCCCATGCCCCAGTGGATGCGGATACTCCCTCTCGGTGACGGACACCCACGAGGCCTGTCCTGTCTGCCTAGGGATTCTGCACGTGAGGAAATTGCTGGAGGACAACATGTCGGACTCCTCAGTTGCCGTCGAGGACTCGATGCCTGAAGTTTCTGACCAAGACGCCGAATATGGTCACAAAGGAGAAACCGTGGATTCCTCCCAGAACCTGGCGCAAATCCTTCCGGAACCGGACTTGTCGGTACCTGCTCTGTTCGACCTGTGCCATAGGGTAGCAGATGCCCTAAAGGTCACGTGGCCAGACCCCACGCCTCGCCAATAGGCTACGAGGCTAGCGGGAAGCTACTTCTACGCGAAGCAGCCGACAACGTCACAGAAAATGCCCATTTTTCCGGACTTCCTCATGGAGCTCAAACGCTCCTGGGCAGAACCCGAAGCTCCTATCATGCTGCCTCTATCCTGACTCCTTGATGTCGCGGGAATGGAGACAGTGGGCCTTGCCAGCGCACCCCTGATAGAGGAGACTCTGGCGGCTCACCTGGTCCCCACAGCCACAGGGACGAAACCAACTCTACCCAGCAGGGCCTGCCGCGCTTGGGAGAAACAACTTGAGAAGTGCTACATGGCTCAGGGTCTCGCGGCTTGCGCAATGAATGCATCGACCATGGTGCAGGCATACCTGGCAGAAAAACTGCAAGATATCCAGGTAACAAAAGACGAGCAGGCCACAACGGAGGCCACGGAGGAGGCCCGCCGTGCCTCTGACCTCGTGCTCCGCATGATGGGGACAATAGCCATTTCCCAAGGCAAAGCAATGGCGGAAATAGTTGTCGCCCAACGCCATCTTTGGCTAACGTTGTCGGACCTCCCGGAAAACCAGAAGTCCACTTTCCTCCAGCACCCGATCGAGTCGACGGGACTCTTCGGGGGAGCCCTGGAACACATCCAGGCAAGGCTGGAACAAAGGCGCAAACAGGCGGAAGCCCTCCGAGAGGGGTTGCCGAGGAAAAGCTTTGCACCCCCAAAGGAAGACATGCGTGGCCTCCCACGGAAGAGACCCGCTGGTGACGGTGAAAATTTCCAGTACCGGCCGAGGGCCTCTTCAGTGACCCCATGTGGAAAGCAGATTCGGACCTGATGAAGCAGGACGAACTGATAATTTTACAGGTTTGCCTGCCCACGTGGTACAGGAACCTAACCTTTTGAGCCCAATCTCCCCTTGTAAAAAACTACGAGGAGCTGGTGGCATGTGTGCGTGCACCAAACATGAATCACCTATTGCATGTGTAAACAAAACAAACACTGTTTCAGACATTTACAAAAATAAAAGTACCAAAGCATAGACTGCCCTGGTTCTTGACTCGAGTCCCATTTATAAAAACAAACCATGTGGTCAAACTATGAACTACAAGATACACGAGCTCTGCCAGAGACGGTCAGATCTCGCAATATCTTCTGTCGGGCCAACCAACCTGCTCGAAAAAGCGCAAGAGGGGTCAAAGGTCACCCCTCCGGCGCTAAAACACAACGAGCAGCTATTCAACATGCCCTCCAGGCTTAGCGCGCATGCGCAGGCCTGGAAGGCATGTCTACCAAATGATTGGGTCATGACAACGATATGTCATGGGCTCAAGTTGCAGTTCTCAAAGAGACTGCCCCACTTAACAGGGGTGCTACAATCTAAGATCAACCTTACACGTGCACACGTGCAAAGGGAGGAAGTTTCGAGGATGTTGCAAAAGGGAGTGATTAGTTTGGTCTTAGGACGCAAACTACGCTCTGGCCACTATAGCAAGTACTTCCTGGTGCCCAAAAAGGATCATTCCCTGAGACCGATTCTGGATCTCAGGACTCTCAACAAAAGGATTAAAACATTTAAGTTCAAGATGCTTACACTGCGGCAAGTTCTCTAGTCTGTGAGACCAGGAGACTACGTGTGTACAGTGGATTTGAAAGATGCCTATTTCCATATAGGTGTATGGAGGAAACACAGAAAGTTCCTCCGCTTTGCGTTCGAGGAAAACGCTTATGAATTCAAAGCTTTACCCTTTGGTTTAAAGACTGCTCCGCATACATTTACCAAATGTCTGGATGCAGCCCTGATCTCTCTTAGAAATCAAGGACTCAGGGTCATGAATTACTTGGATGACCTGCTGATTCTGGCTGAAAGCAGAAAGCAGGCCCAGTCACACTCCTATAAGGTGATATCTCACCTGGAGTTTCTCGGTTTTGTCATAAACCTACAAAAAAGCGATTTGACTCCATCACGGGTTACTGTATTTCTGGAAGTACAGATCGACACAGTCCGGTACAGAGCATGGCTCTCGAAGGAACGGGTTTCCTCCATTCGCTGTTGCCTGTAAAGATTTAAACTGGACCAACGGGTCCCTGTGAAAATGTGCCAACGCCTTTTAGGCCTCTTGGCCGCAGCCATTCCCTGTGTGCCACATGCATTACTGAAAATGCTTCAAACCCAAATCGACCTATCCAGTTCCGTGACTTTAAAAACATTTCCCCTGATGTTCTATCTACTGATCTTCATGCCCTGACCGTTGTCAATCATTCATCTGCAGATGACTCTGTGGATTACTACAACCGATCTCTCCAAGAGCTTCTGGACCTACATGCTCCCTTGAAGACAAGGCTGGTGTCTTTATCCCGTTCAGGCCCCTGGTACACTGGTGAGCTGCGCAAGATGAAGGCAACTGGCCGTGCTATTGAGAGACGTGTAAAATCATCTGGTCTCTCTGTACATAAGCAGGCATATAAAGAACATCAGAAAGCGTACGCCTATTCTCTTAAAGAAGCACGCTCCAAATATTATTCCAACATCATCAACACCTGCCCTGGAAACTCTAAACAGCTCTTCTCCACAATAACTCATCTGCTTAATCCCATTAAACAAACTCCTGAGGACTCTGCTCAAAAATGCGACCTGTTCCTTTCATCATTTAAAAACAAAGTTGACACTATCAGATCTCAGCTCCACAACCTCCCTGTTCTCAGTGTGCCATCTACCCGTCTGCATTCTGGGTCCCTGAGCAGCTTTGATGAAGTTGTTCAGAGTGAAGTGGAAGCCATCATCAAGAAAATGAAGCCTTCATCCTGCGCCCTGGATCCTTTCCCCTCGTCTCTCATAAAATACAATCACTCTGCAATAAGCCCATTAATCACTCAAATAATAAATCAGTCTCTACAATCTGGTCATGTTCCACTACCTCTAAAAACTGCCATCATTAGGCTTCTTCTGAAAAAATCCAATTTGGATCCCGACATTTTTTCTAATTGTGACCAGCCACTCCAAATCCAGGAACAAGTCGGCACAGCTCTAACTGAGAAAAAATCAATAAACCTTCAACTTCTGAGAAATAAGTGAAAATTGTTTTTTTGCAAAATGTACCAGTTGAAGTTGTGAAGAAACCATCCCATGCTTTAAAAAACACTTTATAAGTGTTTAAACTGATAAACTTTGTGTTAGAAATCCGTTTGTTTTCAGAGTAAAACCAAGCCGCAGTGATTTGCGTACTGGGGGCGGGGACCCTCACAGCTGATTAACATGCGGGACTTGTTTGGCTGGTATCAGAGCTTTGTTACTGGCTTCGGCCAATAACGTGCAGCTTTGAAAGAAGCACATGGCTACTTAACATCTATAGATCGCCCAGTGGACACAAGGAACAAGGAAAATAATAAAATAAAGCCGATCAAAGCGTCAGAGCTGTCAGCTGTTTTTCCGACCGACCCGAGGAAAAAAAAAAGAAGCTTTTACTGCGTGCGCAAGCAAATCGCAAGCAAATCAGTTTCCATCCTACATAATACATCCATCCATACGTCCATCCATCCATCCACTATCTTTATTTCATTAGACAAAGCAGACACGCGTAATCACCGCGCAATGCGCT
>JBBPBX010084760.1:0-15237 GCA_038048925.1 Garcialebias charrua
CCGTTATGTTGAACACATTGCCTCCGATTGGAAAGATAGTTAGAAAACCAACCGATGGTGTGATCAGAGAAACCGATTTCTGAGAGCTTATGACACAGGATGTTATGATCCACAGTGTCAAAAGCTTTAGACAGATCTAAGAAAAGTGCAGCACAATAGTCCTTAGCATCCAATGCTTCAACAACATCATTCAGAACCTTCAGAGAAGCAGTTGTTGTGCTGTGTTTTTTCCTGAAACCAGATTGATGGAGAGGTAAGATGTTAAATGAGTCCAGATAATTTTTGATCTGAGAGTTTATCAGTTTTTCTTGAACCTTGGCTAAGATGCAGAGTTTAGAGATCGGTCGATAATTGTTCAGTGAGGTGGGGTCACCTCCCTTCAGCAAAGGAAGAACAAAGGCTGTTTTCCAAGCATCCGGAATGGTGTTTTGGCTTATGGACAGATTAAAGATGTGGGTCACAGGGACTGTGATGATATGAGCAGCCAGCCTTAAGAAATAAGGTGGAAGTTCATCTGGACCTGCAGATTTTTTAGGATCAAGATCATTTAACAGTTTATTTACCTCACTGACTGAGAACGGAGAAAAAGAGAAGGTGTGATTAACAGATGGTTGACTTGTAGGAGGGATTTGATTTGTAGAAGTTTGATTATTAGATAAAGTGGCTGATTTTCCGTTTGTAACTGTGTCAAATAATGAACTAGAAGCAACAAAATGTTTATTGAAACAGTTCAGGATCTCGTGCTTATTTGACACAGGAACAGAGTCAACAAGAAATTGTGATGGGAGGTCAGATGATTGGGGGGTGCCTGAGAGAGATTTAATGGTTTTCCAGAATTTTTTAGGATCGTTTAGATTTTTGGAGGTCTGAGATAAGAAGTAGTTACGTTTTGCAGCTTTAATGGCAGTTGTGCATTTATTCCTTAGCTGCCGAAATTTCAACCAATCAGTGTCTGAGTGTGATTTTCTTGCTGCTGCCCAAAGATGATCTCTCCAGTGCAGGAGATCAGCTAGTTCAGGAGTAAACCAGGGGCTGTCACGGCCCTTTATCCTGAACTGCCGGAAAGGAGCGTGTTTGTTTACAAAGTAAATGAAACTACCATGAAAATAGTTCCAAGCGGTGTTCACGTCATTGATTTGTAGGATACGTTGCCAATCAAAGTGGGATAGATCCCAAAGGAATGACTGTTCACAGAAACGTTTCAAATCCCTTTTTTGGATTATTCTGGGCTTAGCAGGTGGAAGTTTAGTAGATCTAAGAGCTGCTATTACGGAATGATCACTCAAAACGTTAGCAAATACACATATACCAGGAAATTTGTGAGGTGCATTTGTGAAAAACAGATCTATTAGTGAAGAAATAAAAACAGTTTTGACAAAATGAGTCTCAAACGTGACAGTACTTTACTTTTTTGTTTTGTTTCTGTTTTACGTAGAAAAAGAAAAACGGTTGAGATCGACCTGCAACAAACAACGACTCGTTTCTTCAGGTAATTTGATATTTTCAGGAGAAGTAGGACATGACACGTCCTCAACTTTGTCTATATTTATAAGTATTGATTTAAATCAATAAAGACATATAAAGGGGACCAATTATTGGTTTTATAAATTTTTATGTTATTTCTGTGGGCTATCCAGACCATGTTCATTCAATTTAATGCACAAAATAATTCTTAGATAATAAAATTTCCCTTTCTAGTTGTGCCTTTTCTCACTTCCGTTCAGAACAAGCTGTTTATGATAATGAGCTCTGAAGGCCACGCCCTTCAAAAATCTGTTTACATTAACTCCGCCCTCCAAAGGGTTTACGTTAGCATTTCATGCACTTTAGAAATGGCTAGTGCTAGCTTAAGATAACTTACGGAAAGTTTTTTTCACACAATGGCTCTTGGTCAGTTTTGGCCAAACTCAGGACCAACAAGTTCTGAAACAAAGAAGACATTCTTTGGTGTTTCTGTTATTTCAGTAAACAGCATTGTTGTGTAAGAAAACTATTTCTCAGGGAGTGACTAGATGTTTCATGTTATGATGTTATAAGTTTTAGATGATAATCATAAAAATACTCTAACATATATCGGCCCTTTTTTATCATTTAAAACTGTTTAACATTATGCAGATGATTGGCCCGAAAAAAACCTCTGGGTCTCAACTTAGTAGGAAAAACGCAACCAATGCAAAATGAGCCCTCATCATTTTTGCAGCCTTTACAAACAATAATAATAATAATAATAATTAATTAAATTTATAACGCACTTTTCATTACTGAAAATCTCAAAGTGCTACACATATATTGAATGCTACACACATTCATAAACCGGTGGCGGCAGACTACCATGCAAGGTGCTTTCCAGTCCTACCGGGAGCAACTCAGGGTTAAGTGTCTTGCCCAAGGACACAACGACACATGGTGCGGGTCCCCGGGAGTCGAACCGCCAACTTTCCGATCGGGAGACGACTGCCATTACCACTACACCACGGCCGCCCCAAACAAATCAGGCTCATCTGAAAAAAATGTTGTGGGCAGTAGAATAAAAAACTTAAATAAGTTTTAAAACTAATATAGTTAAAAACAAAGAAGTTTGAACTAAAAATAAACTTAAAGAAATCTAAAATAAAATAAAAATAAAACTTAAAAGAAATCTTAAACTAAAATAATTTTAAAAGTAAAGGTAACTTCTTGCACTAAAAAACTTTCTCAAAACAACTCTTAAAGTGTGGAAAATCAATTATTGAAACACACAGCAAAGAAAAAGCTCTTTTATGAGCTAGGTCTTTTATAGACCAAAAACAGAAAGCATAATAACTAAATTTGTTCTGCATTTTCTCTCGGCAAGTTGGTTTACTCAGGACGTCGCATTTGATGCAGAGAAAGCATGTTTGTCGGCAGAAATCCTGTTGTTCCATCTCAGTCTGGCTCTGTATCACTCTGTCACCCAGACAAATGAGCGGCCCACGGAAGATTCTGGAATCCTACTGCCTCATCTCAGGTATCATCCTGCCCCGAGATGGTTTTTAGCCAGCGTTTCGACTCTCAGTGCTTCCAGCAGGGGTCCCCGACAAAACCAGTCTCCTTGGTGGGGCCAAACTCCCTCAGCATGACCTGAGCAGAAACAAAAATTAGTACAAATACACAATAACGTTTACATATTTACAACCGGTTTACAACCGGACCAGACAACATCCCAGGGAAAGTTCTGAAGGAATGTGCGGACCAGCTCTGTGAGGTGCTGGCTGACATCTTCACCACCTCACTTGCACTGGAGTCAGTTCCCACCTGCCTGAAGACCGCCACCATCATCCCAGTCCCAAAGAGCTCCACAGTGACTGGTCTGAATGACTATAGACCGGTGGCCCTCACCCCGATAGTCGCTAAATGTTTTGAGAAACTGGTCATGTCCCACATCAAGACAACCGTCAACATCAACGAGGACCCTCATCAATATGCATACCGTGAGAACCGATCAACAGAGGACGCCATCTCCTCTGTGGTCCACACTGCTCTCACCCACCTGGATCAGAAGGACTCATACGTGCGTCTGCTCTTTGTGGACTTCACATCTGCCTTCAACACCATGATCCCCCAAACTCTGATAGACAAACTATCCACACTTGGACTAAGCCCCTCTATTTGTAACTGGGTACTAGACTTCTTAACAAACAGACCACAGTCCGTGAAGATCCACAACTTCTCCTCCTCCACCATAACCCTCAGCACTGGCTCTCCTCAAGGATGTGTGCTGAGCCCCCTTCTGTTCACTCTGCTCACATATGATTGTACAGCCACACTTCCAGGCTGTCATATTGTTAAGTTTGCAGATGATACAGCGGTGGTGGGATGCATCACAAACAATGATGAGTCCAGCTACAGACAGGAGGTGGAACATCTGGAGAGCTGGTGCAAAGAGAATAATCTTCACATGAATGTGAAGAAGACAAAGGAGATGATTGTGGACTTCAGAAGGAACAAACACACCCATGCCCCACTGAACATAGGTGGATCTGCAGTGGAAGTGGTCTCCAGCTACAAATACTTGGGTGTACACTTGAATGATAACCTCAGCTGGAGCAACAACACCACCAGCCTGATCAAGAAAGGTCATCAGAGACTCTACTTCCTCAGACGGCTGAGACGAGCTGGTCTGAGCAGCCCAGTCCTCACCTCCTTCTACAGGTGTGCAGTGGAGAGCATCCTGTGCTCCAGCATCAACGTGTGGCATGGAGGCTGCACAGTTGAAGAGAGGAAAGCTCTACAGAGAGTGGTGAAGGCTGCACAGAAGATGTTGGAGTCAGTCTCCCCACCATCACAGACATTTACACCTCCAGATGCAGGAAAAGAGCCACCTGCATCATGAAAGACCTCACTCACCCAGCACACTCACTCTTTGCCCCACTCCCCTCAGGACGGAGGTTGAGGAGCATCAAATGTAGAACCACTAGACTGAGGAACAGCTTCTACCCTGAGGCTGTTAGACTCATGAATAAATAAATAATAAAAATAAACACTGCAAAATATCACATCATGCTGATGCTGATCTGTTTTCTTGTTGCTGTGTTCATCTGTGACCATCTGCTCATACAGACTCATGTTCGTGCTGCTGTTTATAATGATGTTTTTCCACTACATTAGGGCTTAGTGTATTACTAGTTGATGTTTTTCTTAGTTAATTCTAGATGTTATTACTGTTTTTCTCTTGCATTTGTTGTTGGATGTAACTGGGACCCCGTGTACATAATCTCGTTTTCATCACATGTACCACATGCGGTGCAAATGACAATAATAATAATAATAATGAATTCAATTTATAACGCGCTTTTCATTAGTGAAAATCTCAAAGCGCTACACACATTGAATGCTACACACATTCATACACCAGTAGCGGCAGACTACCATGCAAGGTGCTTTCCAGTCCTACCGGGAGCAACTCGAGGTTAAGTGTCTTGCCCAAGGACACAACGACACATAGTGTGGGGAACCGGGATTCGAACCGCCAACCTTCCGATTGGGGGACGACTGCCATTACCACTACGCCACGGCCGCCCCAATAAAGACTCTCTGACTCTGACTCTGATATTTTTAATTCCCACATCCGTATTAGTAAAGTGTTAGTATGTGTTAATTTAGACCAATCCCCTCAACCATAGAAAGCTTTCCACCAACAAACTTATGCCATTACTCAGTTTAAACAGGATCCTCAGGAATCCCGGCATAGACAATTATTTATTATTATTAATTTTTGCTTACCTCATGGAGTCTGTGGAAGGAACTTCATTTACGCATGAGCAAAATATATAATTCAAATGATCACCTTACCCATAAAAATACAATGAAACATTAAAATTGTAAGGATGTGGCTCCCTCTGGTGGTCGTCTCCTTTTGCCAACGACCTTTCGCCCATCACCTTGTCTTGCATGTTGTCTGTCTCAGGTGTTTATGATTTAGGTAATTAGGCTGTGTATATAAGTTTGCATTTGTATGCATGTCTTTGTCGGGCCATTCGTCTTCCTGCCTGGTGTGTCGTGTCAGCTCCTTAGTTTTTGTGAGTACTTCGTCATGTTGGACTTTTTGTATTACAGCCACAGTTGAGCTCTGAGTTTTTGTTATTAAAGTATTTTTGACTTTTTACTCGTGTCTCTGAGTGTCCGTCTGCAACTACTGGACTCATCCCTCCCACACCACGCTGAATCATAACAGTAATGGCCTGACCAAGAACAGTGAGTCCAGCGGGCGGTACTTCCAGAGGCAGAAGGTGACGGTTTCCGCTCGAAGGGAGCAGCCGTCACAAACGTGGTCCCTGCAGCTGTAGTTCCTGCGGCCGCTCTTATGCAGCCTGCTGCAGTCTCCGTTAGTTTTTCCACCTCCTGCAGTCTCTGTTTCATCAGTACATGGATCACACCCAGTTCAGACTTTATTTTTCTCACCTGCCCGTTCTGTTTTTTCCTCGCCGTCTGGTGCCGGAGTGCGCCGCTGAGGTTTCGCCGTCTGCAGAGGTCCTGCGCCGCTGTTCGCCTCTTCGCCTTCCAGGGGGTCCCCACGCCGAGGATGACGCCTCTACTGTTCTTCGGAGGGTCTCCGCGCTGGGGACGCCTCTGCTTCGTGGGTGCTCGCGCCGCTGATGCCTCGGCGTCTACAGGGGGTTCACGCGCTGAGACGCCTCTACTCGCTTCGGAGGGTCCTCACGCCGCTGAAGCCTCGACGTCTGCAGGGGTTTCCCGCGCCAGGTGACGCCTCTACTGTCTTCGGAGGGTCCTCGCGCCGTTGACATCACTGTTGCAGAGGGTCCTCGCTCTTCCGACGCCTCCGCATCGATGGAGGGTCTCCACGTCAATGACGTCGCCGCGTCGATGATGTCACTACGTCCGATGACGTCACTACGTCCGATGACGTCACTCCGTTCGACGTTTCTACGTTTGACGTTATGGCGCTTGTTCGTTTCCTGGGTTTAGTCTGTGTTTAGGTCTGGTTTAGGTTTTTGCAAGTTTGCCTTTGTGTTTTGCTTTTTGTCCCTTGTCCTGTTCCCCTGTCCCTGTGTTCTCCTTTCGCCCGTCGCCTGTTGTTGGGGGTGTTCCTTGGGGACGCCTGGGGACGTCTTTGAGGGGGAGGTACTGTAAGGATGTGGCTCCCCCTGGTGGTCGTCTCCTTTCGCCCACGACCTTTCGCCCATCCCCTTGTCTTGCATGTTGTCTGTCTCAGGTGTTTATGATTTAGGTAATTAGGCTGTGTATATAAGTTTGCATTTGTGTGCATGTCTTTGTCGGGCCATTCGTCTTCCTGCCTGGTGTGTCGTGTCAGCTCCTTGGTTTTTGTGAGTACTTCGTCATGTTGGAATTTTTGTATTACAGCCACAGTTGAGCTCTGAGTTTTTGTTATTAAAGTATTTTTGACTTTTTACTCGTGTCTCTGAGTGTCCGTCTGCAACTACTGGACTCATCCCTCCCACACCACGCTGGATCATAACAAAAATGTTTCCAAGTCATAACAAATGCAGAACTACCAACGTCTCCAATCAAACCATGATCAAGTCCACCTTAGGGACCTGTGGTTTGATCCGTTGTCTAGTTAAAATCTTCGTCTAGTTAGTTTTTCCGGGGCGTCCCCCTAGGTTTCTTGGATCTGTGCACATTTCAACAGGGGAAAGAGAAAATGTTTTGGTTAGATATATACAAAAGCAATGTCGTTTGTATAGGTGTCGGTGTAGTTATCAATCATCTTTTAAATTATCTTTAAATGCTATAAATGTCGTTTTTTTTAATTAATTTATTATTTATTTATTTATTATCTTTTAAATGCTATAAATGTCATCTTTTACAATCCCTCCTTTTAAACAGTTTAAATATGGTAAATGGTAAATGGAGCTTATCTATATAGCGCTTTCCAACCCCTGTGAGGAGCCCCAAAGCGCTTTACAATACCAGCCATTCACCCATTCATTCAGACATTCATACACCGGTAGTGGCAACCTGCCCCGTAAGGCGCCATCCAGACCCACCGGGAGCAACCCGGGGTCAAATGTCCCACCCAGGGACACAACGACACATGGTGGGCGGATGCTGGGTCCGAACCTCCAACCCTCCGATCAGGGGTCGACCGCCATCACCACTACACCATATAATATAAACCTAGAACAAATATAAACCTAGAACTTTAGAATCATAAAACTAAATTCCATTCCATTCCCATATCATTTTAATCTAAACAATCAACAATTACATAAATTTAAATCCCTTGTAATCAATCAAAACAAACCAGTTATCTCAGTTCCAAGAGTAAAAAGCAGAACAGATGTTTTGATACTAAATCAAACCTGTAGGAAGCTTTTCCTGTACAGGTCTCCTTTGCAAGTGAGTCCTCACTCACTGACCTGTAAAAACAAAAGATATGAAATATTAAAATTTCTACGAAATTTGAAATAGTTTTCATCTAAAAGCAGACTGCTAAACTCATGATATCAACCTATGTGTCATTTCCTTGTATGTCTAAAAAATGAGTCTATGTGCGTGCTTATTCATGTAACAGCAAAATGCAACTTTGACCCCTGAAAACTGGCTATTGTGTCACCATCATATATTTCACATGCAAAACCGATATTTCTTCTGGGCTCCAGTTTTCATTCATCTGGACCAGTGTTGGGTGTAACGCGTTACTTAATAACGCGTTACAGTAATCACATTACATTTTTTAGCAACGTGGTAGTGTAACGCACTACTTTGAAAATGCCTGTAATATATTACAGTTACTAACAAAACCTTACATTAGTTACTTGCGTTACAATCAGGACCTTTAGGAGAATAGTTTAAAAAAAAAATTTAATTTACCTTTCGGAGAAAAGTTGTGGGACGATGGAGCAGACGCATGACTGTCACGGGGAGAAAACAAAGACGTACGCGATGACGTCGGAACGTCATACGTCAACGTACATAGACATATAAGGTACATAGACATACATTGGAGGGAATTAATGAACAACATGGCGGAGATGGAGGAGAACGCGGCAATTTCATTTTATGGATGGAAGTATTCACATTATTTTTCTTTTGTCGCGAGAAATTTACAAAGACAACACGCTAATGCTAAGCTAGTTGCTAAAGAGCCGCAGAGGGATGGTGAAGCAAGTTTGATGCCGCCACCGTGTAAGCAGGCTCGGCTTGAATTTCACCGCCAGGCATCCACTACAAAGGCTGAGGTAAACAAACTTGTAGCAGCGTACGTAGTGAACGAAGTGTTGCCAATTTCAACAGTTGAGTCCCCGTATTTCCGAAGAATTCTGAGCAAAATACAGACAACAGGAGGTGAACTGGTATCGTCAGACAGAAAAACGTTTTCAAAGTACCTTGACCAGTGTTATGTGAAGATGGAAAATGAACTGAAAAAAACGTTTGAGGGCTTTGAGTATGTGTCAACTACTGCAGATATTTGGACCTGTCATAACAAAAGTTTTTTGGGCATGACAGCACATTGGATCAACCCAGCCAACTTTAAAAGAGAAAAGGCTGCTATTGCCTGCAAACGGATAAGAAAAATCCAAAAATTAATACAGGTTAAATCTCAGGTCTTAGAGTAATCCGAAAGTAATGTAACTAAGTTACTTTCAGAACTGAGTAACTAAGTAGTGTAATATGTTACTTTTTTAAAAAGTAACTTGTAATGTGTAACTAATTACTTATTTTGGGTAACTACCCCAACACTGATCTGGATTCCGGCAGTGACTCCTGACAGCTTTGACCACCACTGTAGCTTGGCTAGCACCATAGCTTGACCACCACTGTAGCTAGACCAGCACCGCTCCTTTTTGCCTGGGTACACTGTATGCTCAAGAGTTCAAAAGTTCATGAGTTCATTCAAAAGTTCAAGATTTCATGAGTTCATCTGTTGTGCAGCATCAATTCATACATGACTTGTCTGGAAGTGTTTGTTGTCAACTGGACAAGGTTTCACATAGCTCAGCTTGACCCCTCAGCTTGTGTTCAGCTATGCAAGGCGCATTTTAGTCCAGGCTCCACTTGAGGCAGTGTAGTTCTTTCAGGTGTTTTTCATAAAAGTCACACTTGATAGTAGACTTGTATCAATTTATACATGTGAATATCTTATTTGGTTATCAAAACCAGAGGTTCAGGACGTAAAAACCACAATGCTGTTTGTGTGTGTGTGTGTGTGTGTGTGTGTGTGTGTGTGTGTGTGTGTGTGTGTGTGTGTGTGTGTGTGTGTGTGTGTGTATGTGTGTATCTGTTCTGATCACATCATGACACCTGTTTTTCAATCTAAATGGAGAATCACTTTTCTGATTCAAAACCCTATTAAATACAATTAAATCAATATTCAAATCTGGAACATCTGTTAGCATTTACCCTTCAAACGAGCCACCCTGTTTGCACAAAAAGGGATTTCAAAACCACTCTATAAAGTACAAACACTCAATTTCAAAATAAAAACACTAAACTAAATCAAAACCCAATATTCATCATAAAACCTTCCATTATAAATCCATTATTAAATATATGTGTACCCTCATTCTCCACCATATATTCCACTTTCCAGGACCACTAAAACTCCATAAGAGTTGAGGCAGTATGATTAAATGTCTGTCATATTAAATTCATAAATTCTAATAGTTCACCACTATGCTTGTCATGCATAACCCAAAACAATATCTATTTAATTAAATTCAATCAATAATAGCACTAAATTACCACTGAAGTCCTCTTCAGGCACTTCACAAAGCACACAAACGTCAACTTAGTATTAATTTCAAAATGGTTTTCCTTCTTAAAGACAGGTGGGGTCAACTAATTCTGAAATCTGATCAAGTCACTAAACGTGTTTGTATCTATTTTCAATTCAAATCCTGAGCGAACCCAAAAATGCAAACAAAAATCAATGCGAATCAGAAGTGTCTCCCTCAACTGGCCCGAAACGCATCTACCAGGCCACGCAAAGCAGCATTACGTCAGACGTCAGCGTCATTACGTCAGACGTCAGCGTTACGCATGTCTACAGTAAACAGGAAATAGCTGTTGAAAACAGGACCCGACCACACATCTCGGCAAAATGTAGAAACTATTTCAGGTACGTGTTGCTATCGGACGAGTTGTATTTATTCTGTCATGACAACTAGTTTTAGCGATGTTACATGTTGTCCGGAGACGAAGTCACGTGACGTAAATGTTCGCTACGGCAGAACCGAGTCGGCAAATCTGTTTCCATCTCTCATTTTGTGCATCGGCTCTGATGCGAAGAAGTTAATTAGAATCGCACCATTTTCCATTCAGCTTTTCTGATGCAATACTTCAAGATGTGCATCAAAAACCTTGGTAGAAACTGAAATATATTTCTATCAGTATTACATTACACCCATTATGTTCTATTATTTGTATTCACTTAATTCTGCCTTATAATGTGAAATGTGACACTAGGCAGAACGTCTTTCTCTCGGGCTTTGTTTTCACTAGGGAACAGTTACACGCCTGCACAATTCAACAGACCCAACATTTGATGTTTACATTGAAGCTGATAGTTTGTTGACAGAAAGGAGGGTCACGTGGTAGTGTAGGTGGTTCCAGGGCGGTCCCGAAGCAGTCCAAGGCGGTTCCAGGTTCCAGGAGGCGGTGACGACATCCGGGGTTTTATAACCGTGGCCCTGCCTTTGAAGATGTGTGTGTGGACTTGTGCTCGGTGAGAGGTCTGTTGTTGCTGTAAGGTTTATTCTTATTATGTACAATAAACCTGCATAAAATTGCACATTCGTTTCAGAGCTTCCTTCAACCTTTTGAATTCGCAACAATTTGGTGACCATCGACGTTGGAGGTTGTGAAGGGAGACGATTTGGAGGGTTTCCCCCCACCGGAAGGGACGAGCACGCGCGCAGTCAACAACCGGTGCTTCACAGAGTAGGTGAGCAGAACTCCTCTTACACAAAACGTCTGCGTTTGGACACACTAAATTATTTGTTGACTGAGGGCTGTTTGTCTCCGGGTGGGCCAATGGTTTATTGTGTTAGCAGCTAAAAGTAAAAAAAAACGTGAACTACTGTTGGTATTTCATTTGAATGTGCATTTTTTTTGCGGGTTTCGTACATGTAAGTAAAGTGAAAAGCACATAGAAGTCCACACACGCGCAGGGATAATTTACGAGTGCCTTAAGTTTGCCTTTTTCCCCTCTCTATGAGCTCCGGCTAGGAGACGCTTTTTTTTTTCTCCTTTCTTTTGGACTCCGGGACGCTGTGGGGCCGAGGCCAGATCGTGAAATCCGGGACTTTGTTCGCCGTAGAGGTCACACTGGCTTTAATCCGGCACACGGCTTCGCCGTACAGAGTGGTCTGGCCGCTCCGGGTTCACAAGTTGCCGTGCATGTGATTAAGTTCACAACCGGGACCTGTGTTCGCTGTAGAGTCACATCTTTCCCTCCCATTCCCAGTTGAAGTTGATTACCGTATTTTCCGGTGTATAGGTCGCAAACTTTTTATTTTTATTTTCATTTATTATTTTTTTTACTTTCTTTTGTTTATTTATTTCTTTTTTTTTCTTTCTCTTAGACACTTGTGACCTGTACTCCGGAAAGTGCTGCATACACGCAAACAAAGGCAACAGGGAAAGATTATTTATTTTCATATATTGTTTTGTGGGTTGTTGGATGCAGAGGGCTGGCTGGAACCTGCACATGCAGCTGTCACACGGCCAGTCTCCCCCACTGATTTACTGCGGTTCCTACAGATAGGGCTCCCCTCCTCCCAGTCAGTACCAGGATGGAGACATCTTCTCCCCTCCTCCCTTCCCCCCCTCCTCCCCCCGCCACAGATGGCCTCTGGAAGTTCTGGTCCAGGGACCGGCTCAGGGCTGCTGTTTGTTCCGTTAGTTTTGTTCGGTGCTGCTGTTAAAGGGGACCTCAGATGTATTTTTTAAATTTTTATGGTATTTCTGTGGGATATCCAGACCCTATTCCTTCAATTTAATGCACAAAATAATTATTAGATAATCAATTATACCCTTTTTAATTCTGCCATTTTTAACTTTCGTTTTGAACGACCGGTTTCTTGAAGTCCACGCCCTTCAACGATCTGTTCACGCCCTCTGTAACAGCCAGTATCTGTAATGTGTTGTTGTTTTAAAATTAGCTCTTTTTTTATTACTCATTTGACTTACTGTTAGTGTTAGCTTAAGATAACTTACCGAAACCCGTCTGAGCGCGCCGCAGTTTGCTGCTCCTTTTAGCATTAGACCACCCGAATCCGAAGCTAATGTTAGCTTGTTCCTCTTCCGGTTTTCGCCAGCTCCGCTCGTTGCACGCGATGAGATTTTGGGAGTTATCGCTGTTCCAGTGAAGACAACACAAAGTTCACCAAGTGTCTCCCGTAAATTAATCTGTAAGGAGAAGGTCCTCTTGCTGCGAGCCTGCTGCGAGGCTGCTGCAAGGCTGTACAGTTGAAGCTCCGCTCCATCGCGCCGGAAGAGGGTCCCGTCGAACCCGGTCCTTCCGCCTGTGGTCCGCTCGTTTAATTTTTGCCGGCTGCGCGTTGGCAGCGATCGCAAATACACTAAAAATTGAACTAAAACATAAAAATAACAATTATACTTTATTTATAAAGCCATTTAAAAAAACACAGCTGCAACAAAGTGCTGTACACATGAAATTAAGAACATATAAACAAAAGATGAGATGAAATCATGAAAAACAACAGTCATGTGTTTAATACAGAAGTGGGTTGAGCCTAACCAGGGGTTGCTAGGTGAGGGGCTGGACTCAGGTTTGATCTGATTGGCTGGCGGCTTGTGACGTCAATAAATGCAGGAAGTGTGAATCCTGGTGTATTTATCAAAAATAAATAAATCTACTTAGAGTAAATAAACCACTGGGTGCATTTTTTTGGCACAAGGACTGTTTTTTTATGAAGTAAATACCCAAAGTTTAGTAAAAAAACATTAAAAAGTGAATTTTGCATGTGTGGTCCCCTTTAAAAAGACTCCGGAGTGCAGTTGTTAGTTAATTGACAGTTAACAGTTTGCCCATTAGATAGATTTTTTTATTATTTTTTTTATTCTCATTTATTACGTTTGTGAGTGTAAAAGCCAGGGAGACAGGAACCTGGTCTGGGGATGTGCCCGAAGCAGTTTCGCAGATGCAAGCTGCTGGCTCGAACTCAGATTTATGGCTTCTAACAAGATAACACTTTCCTGTTGGTGCCTGACACGAAGGGAAAGAGGTACCGGGAAGGAGACATCTCCTCCCCTCCTCCCTCAACACCCCCGTACGCGCCTGTGAATCTGCCTTGCCAGGCACAGATGCCTCTTTCATCCATAAATCTCACTGAGTTGTCTCCCTGGTTCTGGTTCTGGACCTGCTAGAGGGTCCGGCTCAGGGTTTCGGCTGATGGCGGGGTGTTTTACAACTTCATCAGCTCAGGATGGGACTGTAAGAGTTGCTGTTTATTAGTGTAGTTAGTTTAGTGCTGCTGTTGAGGAGACTCCAGAGTGATGGACTTAGTTAGTTAGTCAGTTATAAAACATTAGAGGACTCTGGACTTATTCTGATTGGTGGTTATCTGTTTAATTCCTCTTGCACAACTTGCTGGACGGGGGACCATCCCACAACTGTTCTGGACGCTATGGATTAGATAGACTCTCAGGAGATGTTTTGCACTTTAATTATTAGCATATAATTTTCATAGGTGGTTCATTTACGTAGTTTTGTTGGTTATTTTCAGGGTTAAAGGTACATTTCAGATTTTTATATGTGAGGTTCACATGAACATGTTGGCAAATGCTGTCTTACCTGTTGCAGATAGCTTTTTGCATTGCCTAAAGGAGTACATGCAGGGTTAATTTCATGCCATTAATTGTTACGTTTCCAGTTCTCATCACTTCAGCCTGGTGGGGTGCAGGTCATGTTTAATGACATATGAACATGGCCTGTGTAATAGTGGTTTGGAGTACTTTGGTGGTTTATTTTTATTTTATTTATTTGTTTTTTTTATATGTGTATTTCTTTTCTTCTTGGAGGACTGCCGCTTGTTTGTTCTGCAGGACGTGTTTGGCCTTCTGTCCTACCTGACAGAGTCCAGAAGGGAGTCTTCTCATTGCTGGCAGATGTGCTGGTGTGTTCATGACTTATACTGCGGGAGGTGACTTTATTTAGGTGTTTTCTGAGGATTTCAGCTTGGCATCTAATCAGTGACTGCTGCAGGTGTTCCATGACAACGTTTGGTTAGCAGTTAATTATTTCTACTTGGTGGTGGATTTCACTTATACACAGATATGCAGCTCTCAATTTACAAATTTATTCCTCACCCTACAACATTCGCATTGCTCAGTACACTCGTTTGCATACACCTAGGTTCCCTCAACCATAGCATGGACTAGTTGTATCATGACTCTCTGGTTTTGAACACCATTCTTGGACAGTTCACATGTTGTGCTGTCATTGAAGCTAGGTTTTGCTAACAACTCCTGTTGGCGCCTGCACTGGACTGCACTGAACTGCCGAATTGCGTTGTGTTCAGCTGAACTGCACGCTGACAGCGCCTGCACTGGACTGTCATGCACTGAACTGCCGAAATGCATCATGTTCAGCTAAAGCCGCAAGCTGTCATGACTCATACCTGAACTGTTACATGGAGTTTTACAGTTTTGCACCAGTTTCAACTCAAGTCTATGAACTATGGTCTGCACCCACTGCTGAACTCTTGACATCTCCGGATGGGGGCTGGAGAACGTCCTGACAAGTGATAGTCAAGCTGGGAAACGTCACTA
>JBBPBX010084765.1:0-15236 GCA_038048925.1 Garcialebias charrua
GAGCTCTGTAAGAGTTCACGGTAGCTTTGCTGACATCTGGTGCTCAATTCATGAATGTGCAACATTTCCTGAAATAACAACAAGCAACACGGAGAAATGAAACATTGCTCCTTGTTTTTTATCACTCAAAATAACTTCTGCTTCACGAACTGGAGCTAAATCGCTAATATCTACAGTTTTAGATGGCTAAATTCGACTTTTCATTACTGAAAATCTCAAAGTGCTACACATATATTGAATGCTACACACATTCATAAACCGGTGGCGGCAGACTACCATGCAAGGTGCTTTCCAGTCCTACTGGGAGCAACTCAGGGTTAAGTGTCTTGCCCAAGGACACAACAACACATGGTGCGGGTCCCGGGAGTCGAACCGCCAACTTTGAAATCGGGAGACGACTGCCCTTACCACTACGCCACGGCTGCCCCCACATCCGTGTATTGGCATCAAACTGAGGACACACACAATTTTACCCTCACAATCACCATCTTCTAGGGGTGTAACGGTACACTAAAATCACATTTCGGTTTGGTTCATGCGTTTATATATTTGTCCATTGTATTCAATGTGCGGTTGGAGGGAATTCCTTTATCTGACGTCACAAACACGTGACCGGAAAACCCGAATTTTCCGTCTAAAAAAACGGCGCTAATTTTAAACAATTTTTGAGAGGAATTTTCATTCATTTAAGATTATTTTCGCAAAAACGGTCAGAGGTCAATCTTAATATTTATATATGTTGTGCCATTTTTTGAAAAGTTAAAAAATCCTGTCAGTGGAGCTTTAAATCCAGCAGATTTGACCATTACATGAATTTATTAAGGAACGGTTAAGCTAAGACACATCTATAATTTTCAGCAGACAAATAAATGGCCCTCATGCACGAAAATGTTCTTATTTTTATCCTAAATTTCTCCTACTTTTGTTCGTACGAAGCGTTCGTACGAACATGCCACGTCAGATTCAACAAAGTCTTCTATCCACAGGAAACGTGTGTAAATGCAGTACGTATATTTAATGAATCCCACCTGTCCTAAACAGCTGCGCGTGCACGCGTGAAGGTTATTTACATAATTCCCACCCCTCAAAACACCATATAAGGCCACAGCTTCCTGATGTCAGACAGCAGGAAGTGTCCATTCATTCAAACTCAAGAAGTAAAAGGAGGAACTTCACGCGTTCGGAGATCTGCTCTCAGTCGCGCTGTGGCTACCCCCCACCACCCCCCCGCAGGTGTCGGATGGTCAAATATTTTTAATGTTAGTGTAAACAACTGTGTAGTTTCACTTATTCAGAAGAGCCGTGGCGCACCGCTGCCCCCACCCCCCGCAAGTGTCGGATGGTCAAATATCTCTAATTTTAGTGTACTGTGTTACATTATAGTTTCACTTATTCAGAAGAGCTGTGGCGCACCGCTACCCCCCCCCTCCCGCAAGTGTCGGATGGTCAAATATCTTTAATTTTAGTGTACTGTATTACATTATAGTTTCACTTATTCAGAAGAGCTGTGGCGCACCGCAAGCATTTTAAAATGTCTCGAAACTACAGTTAACATCATATTAATATTGTAGTGCATATGTTTTGTCTCCCGTGGGTCGTACAGTATCAGAAATCAAGAATAAATGGTTTGATCTGAAAATGGCTTCAAACAAACATCTCGCCGCAGCACGGACAGGAGGTGGTCAGGAGATGGTCAATCCTTGTTCCTTGACCACCTCCTGTCATGTTGGCACGCGTCTTGCTGTGCAAGGAGGTGGTCAAGACACGTGCCAACATGACAGGAGGTGGTCAGGAGATGGATGGACAATAAATGCCACGCTGCAAGATGCGTGCCAACATGTTTTGCAGCACAAATGATGCGCACCTCCTGCTCATCGCGCACCTCCTGTCAGGGCGCAACCACATTCTGCAGGTTATATTTCGAATCAGATATAATCAATTGCTCCGATGGTGTTTGGCACAAGATCAGTCTTAATTCGTACTTGTTCTGCGGCGGTGTGGGGATTTTATGTACCTGGGTGTTAATATGAGGAGCGGCTTTGATGACCAAGGGGAGCGCACGGCCTGCGCGACACACCAGACAAATTAAACTTAAAATTATAATTCTAATTCAAACAGAATAACCTATTGTCAAGAATAATTATGGTGCGTGATTTTTTTAAACCCAAAATATTTTCTAAATAACGAAATATGAAGTTATTCGTGCAGAAGATCCGTCTGGATGACAGCTGACTGACGCTCCTAAATTATACGACAGGTCCGGACCGCTCGTAAATTTTGTTCGTATCTGAAGAAAATCGTAGGATACGAAAACATTGTTGAATGCCACAAATGATCCTAAATCACTCGTACGCACTGTGTAAGAACAAATCTGTGCGTGCGAACGGTTTGTGCATGAGGCCCATTGTTTTGACCGTGTTAATCTTGTTAAAAGTCCTTCCGTGCATGCTTCTAAGGCTGCCATTTTCAGCAGGGCAAATGAGGCGCTGACGCGTTGCATAGCGGTGACGCATAATAGATGCGACTTAAATAAAGGTGCGACACGTTTATGGATTTTTCCAATTTATTGCCAATAATTGGACAAAGCAACTTATAGAAAGGTGCGAGTTATCAGGCGGAAAAAATGGTATTCATCTTTAGTTGATGAGAATATAAAAAAAACTGGTTCCTTTTCATTATCATAGGTAGTCTAATGAACAATCCTATCTCTGTTGATTCATGTATCTCTACAACTAAAAGCAGTGATGACTTCATGAGAATCGTTATGAATAAAATTGTTTCCATTAGGGAACAAAATTCAAAATATTCCTAGTATCAACTTTGGTTCTTTGCCAGATGAGACAACTTTAAAAATGTCACTAGAACCTGATTCATGCTTTCTGAATTGTCAAAAATAATACCTTCATTCAAACCATTCACATGTCTGCTAGATCCCATCCCAACCAGGCTATTTAAAGATGCATTTCCCTTAATTAATACCCACATCTTGGATCCACTTAATTTGTCTATAATAAACGGTTACGTACCACAGAGATTTGAGATTGCTGTAATTAATTATATAATTAATTAATTGGTTAATTGTGTTGTTTCTGATTAAACAGGGGCGGCCACCACTAGAGGGCACCAGGGCGCCGCCCACTGGAAGTTCTGAACCAGTTTACAATTGAATACTTAAAAAAATAAAAATGAAATAATAACATAAAAATATTTCTATCTATTTAAATTTGCTTATAAAAATTATCAAATATTAATAATGTTATATACTAAATAAATGTCAATGGTGGTGTTATACTACTGTATTTCGTAACACTGTATTGATCTAGAGAATGAAAACAAAGCCTCTAACAAGTAACTAGCTCCTATTAGATGCTGTGGACCAGCTGGTTCTAGATGCTGTGGACCAGCTGGTTCTGGAAGTTGTGGACACGCTGGTTTTAGATGTTGTGCACCAGCTGGTTCTGGAAGTTGTGGACACGCTGGTTTTAGATGTTGTGGACCAACTGGTTCTGGATGCTGTGGACCAGCTGGTTTTAGATGTTGTGGACCAGCTGGTTCTAGATGCTGTGGACAAGCTGGTTCGAGATGCTGTGGACCAGCTGGTTCTGGATGCTGTGGACCAGCATCTATAGAAGTTGTGGACCAGCTGGTTCTAAATGCTGTGGACCAGCTGGTTCTGGATGCTGTGGACCAGCATCTATAGAAGTTGTGGACCAGCTGGTTCTAGATGTTGTGGACCAGCTGGTTCTGGATGCTGTGGACCAGCATCTATAGAAGTTGTGGACCAGCTGGTTCTGGATTTTTGGGTTTCTCCTCTATGGTTTCTGGTCTTAGAACTTTTGAAGTTCTTTAGATTTCTCAGGGTTGTGCAGGTGGTAAGAGGAGAGACAGACAGGTAAGGAGAGACAGACTCCTCCTCCTCACCTGTCTCTCCTCTTACCACCTGCACAACCTCCAACGACCGCCACCGGTGCTGTTGACAAACGGTGTCAGCAGAAATTGTGCTACAGTTAGTCGAAGACCCCGAGGAGGGAAACGTCAGAGTCAGAGTCAGAGAGTCTTTATTGTCATTTGCACCGCATGTGGTACATGTGATGAAAACGAGATTATGTACACGAGGTCCCAGTTACATCCAACAACAATGAAAGAGAAAAACAGTAATAACATCTAACTAAGAAAAACATCAACTAGTAATACACTAAGCCCTAATATAGTGGAAAAAAACATCATTATAAACAGCAGCACGAACATGAGTCTGTATGAGCAGATGGTCACAGATGAACACAGCAACAAGAAAACAGATCAGCATCAGCATGATGTGATATTTTGCAGTGTTTATTTTTATTTTATTTTTATTTATTCATGAGTCTAACAGCCTCAGGGTAGAAGCTGTTCCTCAGTCTAGTGGTTCTACATTTGATGCTCCTCAACCTCCGTCCTGAGGGGAGTGGGGCAAAGAGTGAGTGTGCTGGGTGAGTGAGGTCTTTCATGATGCAGGTGGCTCTTTTCCTGCATCTGGAGGTGTAAATGTCTGTGATGGTGGGGAGACTGACTCCAACAACTTCTGTGCAGCCTTCACCACTCTCTGCAGAGCTTTCCTCTCTGCAACTGTGCAGCCTCCATGCCACACGTTGATGCTGGAGCACAGGATGCTCTCCACTGCACACCTGTAGAAGGAGGTGAGGACTGGGCTGCTCAGACCAGCTCGTCTCAGCCGTCTGAGGAAGTAGAGTCTCTGATGACCTTTCTTGATCAGGCTGGTGGTGTTGTTGCTCCAGCTGAGGTTATCATTCAAGTGTACACCCAAGTATTTGTAGCTGGAGACCACTTCCACTGCAGATCCACCTATGTTCAGTGGGTGGGTGTGTTTGTTCCTTCTGAAGTCCACAATCATCTCCTTTGTCTTCTTCACATTCATGTGAAGATTATTCTCTTTGCACCAGCTCTCCAGATGTTCCACCTCCTGTCTGTAGCTGGACTCATCATTGTTTGTGATGCATCCCACCACCGCTGTATCATCTGCAAACTTAACAATATGACAGCCTGGATGTGTGGCTGTACAATCATATGTGAGCAGAGTGAACAGAAGGGGGCTCAGCACACATCCTTGAGGAGAGCCAGTGCTGAGGGTTATGGTGGAGGAGGAGAAGTTGTGGATCTTCACGGACTGTGGTCTGTCTGTTAAGAAGTCTAGTACCCAGTTACAAATGGAGGGGCTTAGTCCAAGTGTGGATAGTTTGTCTATCAGAGTTTGGGGGATCATGGTGTTGAAGGCAGATGTGAAGTCCACAAAGAGCATACGGACGTATGAGTCCTTCTGATCCAGGTGGGTGAGAGCAGTGTGGACCACGGAAGAGATGGCGTCCTCTGTTGATCGGTTCTCGCGGTATGCATATTGATGAGGGTCCTCGTTGATGTTAACGGTTGTTTTGATGTGGGACATGACCAGTTTCTCAAAACATTTAGTGTCAGGAGACAGAGGAGAAGAGGAAAGTGAAGAATGTAGGACTGAGGGTTGCAACTCTAAATGTGGGAACAATGACAGACAAAGGTAGAGAGCTGGCTGACATGATGCAGAGAAGGAAGGTAGATGTTTTATGTGTCCAAGAGATCAAATGGAAGGGCAGCAAGGCCCACAGCATTGGAGCAGGGTTCAAACTTTTCTGGTTCCAGTTCTAATAGAAGAGTTCACAGTTTCTGGTTCCAGTTCTAATAGAAGAGTTCACAGTTTCTGGTTCCAGTTCTAATTGTATTACTAAAATAATGATAACAGAATATGATAGAAGTTGTCCAAAAATTGAAAAGTGGAAGCAGAACACTCCCATTCTCTTTTCACACTGATGCCTCAAACAAGGTGAAGATGAACCATGTTTTATTAATGATAGTTTTATACAAATGGATACACCTGATATATACAAATAAAAACATGATCAAACTTTTACTTTACTTTACTACAAACATAATTATGCATACTTCTACACATGTTAAAAAAATTCAACAGTTTATGGCGCCCCCCCATAAAATAAAATGACCAGCCGCCACTGTGATTAAGCCTTCTGGATAGTGGATGAAATGGCTCTACAAAAAAGAAACTGTCCAGATGATCTGAATGAGCATTACTGGATTTGATACCTGGATGGTTGAGCATGAACTTTGATGACTTGAACCACTTTGGCTGTGGCTGCCTTCCACGGCAGAGTCAGCAATGCACAGGACAGTACCACAGAATCCATCTTATCTCCCACAAACTGGTTGGTCCACTTAAGGAGTGTACTGCTTGGTGGGTAAACAGTTTACTTTGGACTCCTCAGACTGATGAAGCCCTCTTGTGTCAAATGACAGTTTTGACTTTTTAATTGCACCTCATTTTAACTCATTTTCTTCCAAACATTAGTTTTTCTTAGATTACATAGTTCAGAAAGAGGGGAAGCTGTAGCCTAAACTATGCTGTAGCTTCTGTGATTCTGATTAGTTTCTTAATGCGGGTGTGTGATCTTTTGTGACAATTAGTGCATGGAGGAGAGTAGACATACACTGGTGAGTAGCAGCCTCAATAAACCTGTCAAACAGTTTTTGATTCTAGAAGCAAACATATGGTAAACAACACAGTAGTCTGAGGTGATTTTAGAGCAATCAGAGCTTAGGCCCTCTGTGTTTGTTTAGTTCCATGGTTAAGTCTCTGTTGGGATTTGAGTTGAGTTGACCTAATGCTGTTTTTAAGACTCTTTTTTTTCAACATTATATTTATTGAATTTTTATAACAAAAGTGAAACAAGTGACAACAATATGTACAACATAAGATTCACGTTAAATAACAATCCCCAAAGTAAGCTAATATAAACAACAACAAAAAATATAAAATAATATTAAATTAAAATAAAAAATAAAACAAAACAAAACCTCAGCAATCTACACATTTCTCTTAATGTCCTTTGTATTGTTTCAGAAACTTGGTCAGAGGTGACCATGTTTCCTCAAATTTCGCTCCCTTTCCTCTGACAACATAAGTGAGTCGCTCCAGAACCATACATGATGCCATTTCCTTCACCCACATGTGGTTTGTCGGTATGTCCATTTTTTTTTCCAGTGTAGAGATATTAATCTCTTGGCCTGCAGGAGTCCAAAGTCAATCAATTTTAACAGTCTGGAACTAAAAGCACAGATCTCTGGGTAGATACCTAAAATACACATTCTAGGCTCAACAGGTACGTTCACTCCAATGATCTTTGACAAAGTTTGCGTTATTATGTTCCAATATTGCTGTATTTTTGGACACTGTCACGTTCAGCGGCCCTGCCTGACCCTCTCCCTGACCCTCTCCCTTTAGCCTGACATTTCCCCTTTAGCCTCTCTCCCTTTAGCCTGACCCGCTCCCTTTAGCCTGACCCTCTCCCTTTAGCCGCCTGACCTTTCCCCTTTAGCCTGACCCGCTCCCTTTAGCCTGACCCTCTCCTTTTAACCTGACCTTCCCCCTTTAGCCTGACCCGCTCTCTTTAGCCTGACCCGCTCCCCTCTCCCTTTAGCCTGACCTTTCCCCTTTAGCCTGACCCTCTCCTTTCAGCCTGACCTTCCCCCTTTAGCCAGACCTTCTCCCTTTATGCCTGTCACCCTTCCTCTGCCCCTAACTTCCTTCTGTCACATTTCTTGCCCCTTCTGTCCACCGTCCAATTTAGTTCAGCCTGTCTCTCCTCTGCCATATTCTTCTGTCCACAGTCCTGTTTTAGTTTAATCCAGTAATGCCTGTCACCCTTCCTTTGCTCCTGTTTCTTCTACCCTGCTAATTTGTGTTCTGTGCTTTGTGTGAAGGTTTCTTGTTTTTACTTTGTTTCTGTCCTTTCTTTTCACTTCCTCCTCAGCCTGCTTCAAAGTCAAAAAAAAGTCAAAGTCAACTTTATTGTCAGAACTGCAATATGTACAGGACATACACAGGACCGAAATTGCGTTTCTCTCAGTCCCTCGGTGCAACAGTAACCATCTAAACACTAAACACTAAAACATTTAATAAACATAAGCATAAAATAGTAAAAAGTGTAACACTGTCCTGAGTTTTTTCATAATAGTATAAAAGTATGAAAATTTACACCAACACTGAAACACCAAACACCCCTAAAACACCAAACACCCAATGAACATAAGCATAAAATGAAATAATAAAAGTGTAATACTGTCCTGAGTTTTTGCATAGTAGTATAAAAAGTATAAAAAGTAAATCTATAAAATAAACTGAAGGTTCTAGCATTGACATTTGCAAAGAGTGGCACAGCAGCATATAAGTTAATGTACACAGTATATGTATGAGGTAGTTGATGTTGGTATAGAGGCAAAGTGGCATATGCACTAAGGCACATTTGGCATCCTTAGATAAGGCTAGTCAGAGAATACTGTATATGTATCAGCAGTAGTGTAGATAAAAGTAGTGTAAATGTAAACAGTAGTAATAAATGTAAACAGTAGTAATAAATGTAAACAGTATTAATAAATGTAAACAGTGAATGTAAACAGTAGTATGACTATAGGCAGTAATGTAATACAAACATTAGTGCAAATATGAGAAGTAGTGCAAACTGAATGAGCACATGACCGAGAGTTTAGTGAATAACCCGTTTGATGACACAGAGTCCAGTGTTAAAATCTTTGTGTTGTGTGGTAATGTGTGAGAAAGTTTTTTGTGTTAAGGTAGTTCAAATGGGAGGGGAGGCAGAGCAGGCAGAGTGTTTAGCATTCTGACTGCCTGATGAACATCACACTTTGCAGGCCCATACGTGGTCAAAAGAAAAGTCAATGACACAGACTACATTATTCTCACCCCTGATAGGAGGCGCCAAACACGTCTGTGTCACATCAATATGTTAAAGTTGTTTCACTCCAGAGATGATGAACGCAAGAACTCATCGTGTGAGAACTCTCCCAAAACTGCATCCATCTCTCTTGTGTCTGGAGATGTCCACCCTGATGGTTTGAAAAAGTGTGATGAAGACCACTGTGGTAAACTCTCAAACTCTGTCATTCTTGACTCTTTGGATGCATATCTGTCCTATCTTCCCAAGGGTGAGAAGGAAGATGTGGAAGGCCTGATCCAGTTGTACCTATGCTTTTTGGAGACGTGCCCTCTAGGACCTCGGTATTGGAGCATGACATTGACGTGGGCGACGCACCCCCCATTAAACAGCATGCATACCGTTGTTCCCCAGCCAAGAGGGAAATGATGAACAAAGAGGTTCAATATTTATTGGAAAATGGTTTGGCTAAACAAAGTCAGAGCTCCTGGAGCTCTCCATGCCTTTTGACACCAAAGCCTGATGGCTCTCAACATTTATGTACAGATTTTAGAAGAGTAAATGCAGTTACAGTCCCTGACTCGCATCCATTACCTCGTATGGAAGACTGCATAGACAGCATTGGTGCAACCACCTATATAACAAAGTTGGATCTACTGAAGGGCTACTGGCAAGTTCCCCTAACTGCCAGAGCTTCTGAAATTTCAGCTTTTGTCACCCCAGACCACTTCCTACAATATACTGTAATGGCATTTGGAATGCGAAATGCACCAGCTACCTTTCAGCGACTGATGAACACTGTATTAAGAGGAATTAAGAACTGTAATGTGTACTTGGATGACATTGTAATCTATTCCTCATCATGGAATGATCATCTTACCACTTTGAAAACTGTGTTTTCTCGTTTAGCCCAAGCCTCCCTCACCTTGAATCTGAAAAAATGTGAGTTTGCCAAAGCGGTGGTGACCTACCTTGGAAAGGAAGTGGGCCATGGCCAGGTACGCCCGGTAAATGCAAAGGTGGAGGCTATCCTAAACTACCCAAAACCCACCACAAGACGTGAGCTCCGGCGGTTCTTGGGTTTAGTTGGCTATTACCGGTGTTTCTGCAAGAACTTTTCAATGGTAGTGGCTCCTCTGACGAATCTGTGTAGTCCAAAGAAACCGTTCATGTGGACTACAGAATGTCAACATGCATTTGACTGTGCAAAGTCCATTCTATGCAGCGCTCCTGTATTGGCAGCTCCTGACTTCAGCAAGGCCTTCAAGCTGGAGGTAGATGCAAGCGCTACTGGGGCTGGAGCAGTGCTACTCCAAGATGGACCAGATGACATCAGTCACCCAGTTTCCTACTACTCAGTTAAGTTCAAGCCTCATCAATTGAATTACTCTACAATAGAGAAAGAAGCCTTGGCCATGCTATTAGCTTTGCAACATTTTGAAGTTTATGTCAGTTCACCAAGTTATGTTATAGTCTATACAGACCATAACCCATTAGTCTTCCTGAACCGCATGTACAACCACAACCAACGGTTAATGCGGTGGGCTTTGCTGGCCCAAGAATATAACCTAGACATCAGACATAAAAAAGGGGTTGAAAATGTGATAGCTGATGTACTTTCCAGGATATAGTGCTGTAGTACAAATGATGTAAGTTCAAGTGTTGTCCTTATTAATGTAGGATTTTATGGGGGAGGGTGTTACGGTCACTGACCTCTAAGGGCTCTCTTTTCTTGAGGGAGCCCTCTCTCTCCTATTGTTTTTCAGTTCTACCTGGCTGCCACAGGTGAAAAGTGTTTGAGCTCGTCAGCCACCCCATAAAGAGCTTCATGCCAAAGATGTCAGGTCCCTTTTGTCTGGGCCTTGATCTGCTGTGATCTTGTCTGTGTGGTTTGATAAAACTTAACTGATCTTGCTGTGAGCACTTTTGGTATAGTTTGTGAGTGCCTAACTAATGTTGTTGTTTTTTCTCTGTTCACAGGGGAAGCTGGTAGGGGTTCTCTGCCATTTCTGTTCCAACCTGTTTTCTCCTGTTTTGTGGATAGCTAGGGAGCTTAGCCATTGTATTTTAAGTTTACTTCTAGCTAGTTATATATTTTCTTTATAGTTAGAAGGGGGTGTTTTGTTTGTTGTTTTGGCCTTGGAGACCCTGAAGCTTAAAGCTTCCCTGTGTTTTTCTGATTGTTTTTTCTCTTTTCTACTTTGTAAAATAAACATGTTATTTTATTGACATCAATTGTTAGTTTTTTTATGTTACACCCAGTGCCATATTTTTTACCTGATTAGCCTCAGGGTGAGGTTGTAACACTTGGTGCTGTCCACTCTCTCCACTGCGGTGCTGTTGATGGTCAGAGGGGCATGTTGTGCATCCCTCTTCCTGAAGTCCACAACAATCTCCTTTGTCTTCTCCACGTTGAGAGTGAGATTGTTGTGTCCGCACCACAAGGCCAAGCGGCTCACCTCGTTCCTGTAGTCCGTCTCATCGTTGTTGCTGATGAGACCTACCACTGTTGTGTCGTCCGCAAACTTGATGAAGTGGTTGGAGCTGTACGATGGTGTGCAGTCGTGTGTTAGCAGGGTGAATAGAAGGGGGCTCAGCACACATCCTTGTGGGGCCCCTGTGTTCAATGTGATGGTGCTAGATGTGTTACTCCCGATCCGTACTGTCTGTGGTCTCCCGGTCAGGAAGTCTAGCAGCCAGTTACACATTGAGGTGTTCAGCCCCAGACTGTCCAGTTTATGGATGAGCTGTTGGGGGATGATGGTGTTGAATGCCGAGCTGAAGTCGATGAACAGCATTCTAACATAAGAGTCCTTCGTGTCCAGATGTGTGAGAGCTGTGTGGAGGGCAGAGGAGATGGCATCGTCGGTTGAGCGATTAGGTCGGTATGCAAATTGGAAGGGATCCAGGGAGGCAGGGAGGACAGATGTGATGCTTTTCATGACTAGCCGTTCAAAGCACTTCATCAGGATGGGGGTGAGTGCTACTGGGCGATAGTCATTGAGGCATGCGGGCGTTGCCTTCTTTGGGACAGGGATGATGGTGGTGGCTTTGAAACAGGTGGGGACGATGGCCTGGCTCAGTGAGATGTTAAAGATGTCCGTGAAGACCGCTGCGAGTTCCCCTGCACAGTCCTTCAGCACACGACCAGGTATGTTGTCAGGACCAGAGGCCTTCCGGGCGTTAATCTTGATGAATGATCGCCTTACGCTGTCTGAGGACAGCGCCAGCACCTGGCCATCAGGAGAGGGGGGGAATTTATGTGCAGGTGTGCTGTTACTTGCCTCAAACCGAGCGAAGAACTCATTCAGTTCATTCAGCGTAGAGGTTGAGCTGTCACAGGTCTGGGGGGGGGGTTTGTAGTCTGTGATGGTCTGTATTCCCTGCCACAGACTGCGTGTATCCTTGCTGTCCTTGAAACGGTGAGCTATTTTCCTGGAATACTGCTCCTTGGCCTCACTGATGCCCTGGGTCAGGTTCTTTCTGGCTGCCTTCAGGCCCACCTGATCTCCCGCTTTGAAGGCAGCATTCCTGGCTTTCAGGAGTCTGTGAACCTCAGCTGTCAGCCATGGCTTCTGATTAGCCCGAACAGTGATGGTTTTGAGGTTGGTAACATCATCAATGCACTTGGCGATGTATGAACATACAGTGTCTGAGTACTCCTGGAGACATGTGTTGTTGTTTGTGGTAGCAGCTTCTTTGAACATACCCCAATCTGTGGTGTCAAAACAGTCCTGGAGTGCCTCTGAAGACCCCTCTGGCCACACTCGTATCTGCTTGCGGACTGGTTTTGTGACTTTCACCAGCGGCCTGTATGCTGGCTTTAGCATAACACAGATATGGTCAGAAGCACCAATGTGGGGGAGGGGGAGGGCTCTGTAGGCATTTTTCATGGTGGTGTAAACTTGGTCCAGTGTGTTGTTTCCTCTTGTTGCAAAGTTTATGTTTCTGTATGTTTTTGGAAATACACTCTTTAAATCTGCATGGTTGAAATCACCAGCCGTGATGAGAAAAGCATCAGGATGGGCTGTTTGTTGCTCACTGATGTGCAGATATAGTTCATTCAAAGCCTCACTTCTGGGTTCCGGTTTCTACCGAATGGCAACATAAGAAGAGTACTCCTCCTTAAAGATTTCAATAAAACTCCTGCAACCAGTTCAAAGCCACGAAAGACTCAACTGCAAGATAACAAACGCAGGACGAGATGGACACAAGAGAGAGAAGTAAGAAAAATGCTCCAAATATGTCTGACGGCGACGACGAACCGCAGCACAAGGATAGCCATGCTAATGCTAAAGACGGACCCGGAAAAACAAAAGGTAAAGACAAACCTAAAGTTAATCTTGAAATGATTCTTCAAGAAATACAAGAATTCAGACAAGAAAACAAACAACAGTTGGACGTTTTAAAAGAAGATATTAATAAAGCGACCCAAAGAATTGACGAAGCCGAGGAGCGCATCCTAGCTGCAGAAACAAAGCTAGATGCGGTTGTGCTAGCAGTGAGAAGCATGCTAAAAACACAGATTCAAAACGAAGACAAGCTGGTTGACCAAGAAGCAAGAGCAAGGAGAACGAATATACGGATTTTTAACATACCGGAGGACGAGGTGCAAGGCAGCTTGATGGTTGACTATGTAGAAAAACTCCTCCGTGAGAAGCTGGACTTTCCTGAAACCCATGAACTCAGCATAGAGAGAGCGCATAGAGCACTAGCGCCGAAACCAACGGGAACAGCAAAACCGAGATCGATTGTGGTACAATTCCTCCGGTACCGTACAAAGGAGGAAATACTGAGAAAAGCATGGGAGAAACAGGAAATCTACATCAATTCCCAGAGGGTGTACTTTGACCACGACTATCCCACTGCAATTCTAAACAGCCGCAAAGAATACAACGAAGCGAAGAGGGTGCTGAGGGAAAATAAGATCCGGATTCAGACTCCATACTAGGGGTGGGCGATATATCGAATATACTCGATGTATCGCGATATTTTAAATGTACGATGGTTAAAAGGGCTATATCGTGTATATCGAGGATCCTCCTGCTGTCGTGCGGGCTCCCACTCGCCCCCCTCCTTCCTGCAGGCTGCAGGAGCCGCGCGCGAGACTTTCAGCACAACATGTAAACACGGCAGATATGAAGAGCGCTGCCAGCTGCTGAGGGGGAAAAACAATGTTCTTTCTGAGCTAGTTTGGATTAAATTGTCAGATGAGGGCATAAAAAATGTTTTTGTAGACGATGCTGAAAATAATCCCGAAGAAAGGTCGGAACTACGAATCTTTTTCACCATTTAAACAGCGGAGTGGAGCATGAACCGTGAAACGGCAGAACCGAGTGTTTTTCCAGCCTGCTGCTTCCTTAAAACAAACCACGGGTCTGAGCTCATTTAGTCATGCGTGCACCGCAGAGAGAGGTGGAGACATTATTAAATCAGCATTTTATCATTATCGCTAAAGATACGGTCCTTAGCGGCTAACAAGATGGCTAACGCGTTAGCCGTCTTCTTCCACAGCTGAGACTAACCGTGTCTTTAGCGATACAGCTGATTTAATAATGTCTCCACCTCTCTGTTCACGTTTCTGAGTGGAGGCTGTCGTGTTTTTACACAAGGATTCAATGCGACACTTTGTAGAGCAACTTAGAGAACGTCTTCGTGAACCCGGAAACAACCCCCTGACCCTTTCACAATAAAACCGGATACAGTACACAGAGGCTCACATTTACTGCAGTACTGTGATAAATCTGTTCTTGTTCAGAGGTTTTGCAGACATTGCCTGAACTTGGCACAGTTTGAAACTTGTGCACATTTTGTGGTTTGTTGTTAAAAATTACCAGCACATGCAAATAGTTGAGAGTTGTTACCTGTGACTGTTCTGGGTCAGTAAATTTTATGGCCACTGTTTACACTTTTGTTTTTGTATTTTAAAGGCCTTAAATGTTTTGATTTAACATTTTTTTAAATGTTAAAAGCACAAGAGCACCTTTTTAAGTTTAAATTATTTATTCTTCCTTTTTGCTTGAAGTACTTTTTATTTATGTGTGCAATTGATGGTTAAAATAAAATATTTAAGTTTGTTCAAATTTAGTGTTGACATTTTTTTATCAATTTTGAATCATTTTTTCATTGATTTTGGAGATATCGCGATATATATCGTGTATCGTGATATAGCCAAAAAATATTGCGATATAATATTTTCCTCATATCGCCCAGCCCTACTCCATACCCAGCCAAGCTCCGTGTCTTCTACAAGAATGAAACACGTCTGTATCAAACAGCGCAAGAGGCAACAAAGGATATGCATGACAGAGGCTTTGCAGTCCAGGTGATTCCACCACATCAAGACTTGAAGAAACAACTGGAGGGGGAATTATGGAAAGTCGTCGGGAAAGAAAGAAGCACCCAGCAGGAGCAGCCCATCGAACAAACTGGTGCCATATCCAAACTGCAGGCTTTCAGAAG
>JBBPBX010084768.1:0-15235 GCA_038048925.1 Garcialebias charrua
CTGAAACTTTTCTCCATCCACTCCATCCTGCCTGGACTCTCTTTTTCACCTCTTTACCACATTCCCCATTTTCCTGTACAGTGGACCCCAAGTACTTGAAGTCCTGCACCTTTGTGACCTCTGCTCCTTGTAGCCTCACTGTTCCACTGGCCTCCCTCTCATTCACACACATGTACTCTGTCTTACTACGACTGACTTTCATTCCTCTTCTTTCAAGAGCATACCTCCACCTCTCCAAGTTCTCTTCCACTTGTTCCCTGTTCTCACCACAGATCACAATGTCATCTGCAAACATCATAGTCCATGGGGATTCCTGCCTGACCTCATCTGTTAGTCGGTCCATCACCAGAGCAAACAAGAAGGGGCTCAGAGCCGATCCTTGATGCAATCCCACCTCCACCTTGAAGGTATCTGTCACACCCACAGCACATCTCACCACTGTCCTGCTGTCCTCATACATGTCCTGTACCAATCTAACATACTTTTCTGCCACTCCAGATTTCCTCATGCAATACCACACCTCTTCTCTTGGTACCCTGTCATATGCTTTTTCTAAATCCACAAACACACAATGGAGTTCTTTCTGACCCTCTCTGTACTTCTCTATCAACATCCTCAAAGCAAAGATGGCATCTGTGGTGCTCTTTCTTGGCATGAAACCATACTGCTGCTCACAGATAGTTACATCTTGTCTAAGTCTTGCTTCCACAACTCTCTCCCAGATCTTCATTGTGTGGCTCATCAACTTAATTCCCCTGTAGTTGCTACAACTCTGTACATCACCCTTATTCTTAAAAATGGGAACCAGCACACTTCTTCTCCATTCCTCAGGCATTTTCTCACCCTCAAATATTCCATTAAATATTTGAGTCAAAAACCTCACTGCCATCTCTCCGAGACATTTCCAAACCTCCACTGGTATGTCATCAGGTCCTACTGCCTTCCCCTTCTTCATTCTTTTCAGAGCTTTCCGGACTTCACCCTCACTAATCTTTCCCACTTCCTGGTCCACCGTTTCTATTACCTCCACTCTTCTTTCTCTTTCATTCTCTTCATTCATTAGCTCCTCAAAGTAATCCTTCCATCTTCCCATCACACACTCCTCACTTGTTAGAACATTCCCATTCCCATCTTTAATAAGCCTAACCTGCTGCACATCCTTTCCAGCCTGATCCCTCTGTCTTGCCAATCGGTACAAGTCCTTCTCGCCCTCTTTAGTGTCCAGTCTCCCATATAACTCATTGTACGCCCTCTGCTTTGCCTTAGCTACTTCCCTCTTTGCTCTATGTCCCATCTCCTTATATTCCTGTCTCCTCTCTTCAGTCCTCTCACTGTCATATTTCTTCTTGGCTAATCTCTTTCTTTGAATGGCGTCCTGCACTTCACTATTCCACCACCAGGTTTCCTTATCATCCATTCTCTGTCCAGATGACACACCAAGTACCTTCCTACCTGTCTCTCTAATTACTGTTGCTGTAGTAGCCCAGTCACTTGGAAGCTCTTTCTTACCACCCAGAGCCTTTAACAGCTCGTCTCTGAATTTCTCACAACATTCTTCCTTCTTTAGCTTCCACCATTTGGTCTTCTTCTCTGATTTTACTATTTTTCTCTTCTTCGCAACAACAGTCATTCTACACACAACCATCCGATGCTGTCTGGCCACACTCTCCCCTGCCACAACCTTACAGTCTCCAATCTCCTTCAGGTTTCCTCTTCTACACAGAATGTAGTCGATCTGCGTACTCCTTCCTCCACTCTTATAGGTCACTCTATGTTCCTCCCTCTTTTGGAAATAGGTATTGACTATAGCCATTTCCATTCTCTTGGCAAAATCCACCACCATCTGTCCTTCCTGGTTTCTTTCCTTGACACCAAACCTACCCATCACTTCCTCATCCCCTCTGTTTCCTTCACCAACATGTCCATTCAGGTCTGCTCCAATCACCACTCTTTCCTCCCTGGGAATACTCTCTATCACTTCATCCAAATCTTTCCAAAATTTATCTTTCTCCTCCTCATCACATCCAACCTGTGGAGCATAACCACTTACTATGTTTAGCATCAGACCTTCTACTTCTACCTTTAGACACATCACCCTATCTGACACTCTCTTCACCTCTACTACATTCTTTGCCAACTCCTCCTTCAGGACCACCCCTACTCCATTTCTCTTTCTATCCACACCATGGTAAAACAGTTTGAACCCTGCTCCAATACTGCGAGCCTTGCTGCCCTTCCACTTGGTCTCTTGGACACATAAAACATCTACCTTTCTTCTCTGCATCATGTCAGCCAGCTCTCTACCTTTGCCTGTCATTGTCCCCACATTTAGAGTTGCAACCCTCAGTCCTACATTCTTCACTTTCCTCCTCTCCCTCTGTCTCCTGACACGTTTTCCTCCTCGGCGTCTTCGACTAACAGTAGTACAATTTCCGCCGGCACCCTGTTTGTCAACAGCACCGGTGGCGGACGTTGTTAACCCGGGCCTCGACCGATCCGGTATGGTTTCACTTTGATGAACTCGCATTATGGTTTTGGCAAGTGTTTTACGTCGGATGCCATTCCTGACACAACCCTCACCATTTACCCGGGCTTGGGACCGGCACAAGAGATACACTGGCTTGTGCTCCCTAGTGGCTGGCTTCAGTCCAGCTGAATAATCAAGGTAATCACCTAATGCTGTAAAAACTGTGCTACAAAGTGAGTTTATTTCCTCCTACACTAACATATTTGTTGTTTTTTCAGATGCAGTCTTTAAACATGCATTATTAAAGACCAGTAACAAGACCGAAGACAACTTTCATAGAAGTCCAGCTGAATAATCAAGGTAATTCATGATCACTTAATGCTGTAAAAACACAGTGCAGTAAAGTGAATTTATTTCCTCCTACACTAACATATTTGTTGTTTTTTCAGATGCAGACTTTAAACATGCATCATTAAAGACCAGTAACAAGACCGAAGACAACTTCATCGAAGTCCAGCGGAATAATCAAGGTAATTCATGATCACTTAATGCTGTAAAAACGCAGTGCAGTAAAGTGAATTTATTTCCTCCTACACTAACATATTTGTTGTTTTTTCAGATGCAGACTTTAAACATGCATCATTAAAGACCAGTAACAAGACCGAAGACAACTTTCATTGAAGTCCAGCTGAATAATCAAGGTAATTCATGATCACTTAATGCTGTAAAAACACAATGCAGTAAAGTTTCTTTCCTTTGACAGTAATATATATATACCGGTAAAAAATTCCCAGATGCAGTTTTTAACCACACATCAAAGAAGACCAGTAAACTGTTACCCATACAAACCTCACACGATTAATCTGCCAGCTCCAGGGCTATTCAACTGACACCCTGTGGGCCTCATCCAGCTCGCAAGTGACCAAAGTCTGGCTCACCAGACCGGGCTGGATGAGGCCCACAGGCTGCCAGTCCAAACATTCATCTCTTAAGCACAAACTACTGGTTTTCTTTTCTACTTCATGTGTGGTTTCTACAGAAACATCAGAATATTGGCTAGAAGTTGGTAAAAAACCATTCCTTAGAATATCCAAGGTAGTTAAAACTACAAGCAGTTGAAAATAAAACTAAGATAAGTTAAAATAAATTTGGTTTAAAAACTTGGCAAGTCAGATGTCAAAATAATATTTTTGTCAAATAGGAGATATAATATGTTCATTTTATTTTTGTTATTTTATTATCACTACCGGTACTTTTATTACATAGGGTTCATCTTTGTCATATACATTAAAATCTTTGACCTTCAGGGCAGGGCCTAATGGTACATTTAGGCTGACTTGGGGGAGGGCCCCTTTACAAAGGTTTGCCTGGGGCCCCAAAATGTCTAAGTCCGCCACTGTTAAGACAGTCAATCGTCCAAAACTCTCATTACTAAACCCTCACGGAATTAATAAACTTACTGATGTTACGTTATTGCGCAGACATCATTTAAAAATACATGACAACTGGGACGTATCTAGAATTTTACAAGGCGTGGTTACTTTAAATACAAAGTTGACCTGAAATGATGCCACATGCCTTGTTGGTGCAATGGATAGCGCGTTTGCTCTCCACCCCAACGACGTGGGTTCGAATCTGACCTGGTTCCACTTATTTAAAAAAAAAATTTTTTTTTGGGATAAATAAAATAAAAACGGAGTTTGTGTGGTTTTAACACAAACTCCTTTTAACACAAAATGAGTTTGTGTTAAAACCACAGGCATATTAGGCCTGTGGTTTTAACACAAACTCCGTTTTTAATTTATTTATCAAAAAAAATTTTTTTTAAATAAGTGAAACCAGGTCAGATTCGAACCCACGTCGTTGTGGACAGCAGACCCGCTATCCATTGCGCCAACAAGGCATGTGGCATTTTTTCAGGTCAACTTTGTATTTAAAGTAACAACGCCTTATAAAATTCTGGATACGTCCCAGTTGTCATGTATTTTTAAATGATGTCTGCACGATAACGTAACATCAGTAAGTTTATTAATTCCGTGAGGGTTTAGTAATGAGAGTTTTGGACGATTGACTGTCTTAAAATGATAAATCTAACCTAAAATCCTCCTCCGCCAGCAGCTGTCAGTCTGAATGGAGACTGCAGAGGAGGACAAACTTCCTGAACGGTAAGGTTCATATAAATACGGTTGAATACCTAAATTAAAACCTGCTGGCTCTTGTTCATCACCAGAACTAAAAGAACTTCCAAAATTGAAGACGAATCGCTTAGATGAACACTAGAAATGCTGCACTCGTCTGAGTCGACATGCTCCAGGCATTATTAGTTACATGCCCGTTGAGCAGCGGCTCCCCACCAGTACGTCACAAGACGTTTTGCGGAAGTGCACAGAATTTTAGGGGCGTGTCCCAGAGAAATAACTACCATAACTTGGAATGAAATTTTAATATATTTATAATTTATGTTGAAAAACGATCAGAGCTGAATGATATAAGATACAGTATATATGTTGTGACAAATACTGTATGCAAATTTCCAACATCATGTCACAATCCCTTTAAAGGTTTACATTACTGACATGATTTTGTAACTATGCATAAAATTGCCCAACATAAATATCTTTTATCATTCAACTATGTTCGTTTTTGCAAAAAAAAAAACGTATAAATACATTTAATTTTGATTTAAAATTGAGTTTAATAATAATAATAATAATAATGAATTCAATTTATAATGCACTTTTCATTAATGAAAATCTCAAAGTGCTACAAGGTGCAACAGAATTAAATGTCAATAAAACAAATATTTTTAAACAAAAAATTTTAAACTTTGCGCCGTGTTTATTCATGGGAAATCTGATTACACGCGAATGCACCATCTGTGACGTGTGGGGCAGAGGGCTCTGGTCTCTTTAATAGCGGACAATTTAAAACCCAACGAATTTAGCAATCTAAGTTAAGATTTGAGCTATTTGGGCATTAGCAAGCTTGTAAAGCTTGCTAATGATACAGTGGTGGTTGGATGCATGACAAACAAAGATGAGTCCAGCTACAGGCAGGAGGTGGTACACCTGGAGAGCTGGTGCAAAGAGAATAACCTTCACATCAGTAATCGTGTTTCCATCCATTTTCATTTCGAATTTTGAGCTAATTTTTGAAATCTCGCAAATATGTAAATACAAATTAATGCGAAGCAGAAGTGTTTCCATCTACTGGCTTGTAGCGCATCTACCAAGCCACGCACAGCATCATTACGTCAGACGTCAGCGTCATTACGTCAGACGTCAGCATTGCGCATGTCTACAGTAAACAGGAAGTAGCGGTTGAAAACAGAACCCGGCCACACATCTCGTCAAAATGGAGAGAATATTTCAGGTATGTGTTGCTATCGGGCAAGTTGTATTTATTCTGTCATGCCAACTAGTTTTAGCGATGTTACATGTTGTCCGGAGCGGAAACAGCTGAACGTCACGTGACGTGAATGTTCGCTACGGCAGAACTGAGTCGGAAAATCTGTTTCCATCTGTCGTTTTGCGCATCTGCTCATTTTCGAAGATCCCAAAAACCACCTCAAGCGAGCATATAAACTTTTTGGCGAATTTGAGGAAGTAAATTCGGATTTTGCTGTTTCCATTAAAGGTTCAGTATGCAGTTTCTGTAGAACTGCAGCAGTTAGAAATATTTTCAACAGGCAAAGCATTCTGATCCCTCCCCCTCAGAGCCATATGTGGCTCTGCCCCCTTGTGGTCTGTTGAATTTCAAATTCAAGCTCTGTTTTTATTGGCTGATTCAAATTCAAGCTCTGTTTTTATTGGCTGGTTACAAACTCTGTTTTTATTGGCTGGAAAATGGCGGGTCACCTTTTCTTTTTAGAAATGCTTATTTACCACCTGGAGAAGCAAGGGGACAATATTTTTTTTAAATTTTTTCAGAGATTACCTGGCTAACATCAGTCTGTCAGGAGGTAGTGACAGAGTGAAGAAATATGTTCATAAAAAAAGCTACATACTGCAGCTTTAAAGACCGTGTAAAGTAAAATTTAATTTGTGTTTTGAGTTTGTCACACGGCATAAATATGTGTTATTAATCACCCATATAAATCTGACTGATTAAAAACATTGTTTACCTTATAAAATTAAGTCTCAAAAATCATGAAAAAACATGATTTTGCCTTGCTCTGGAACGCTGGGGGCGTGTCAGCCCGTGGGCGTGGTTTCAGCGCAGTACTGCGCCCGTGTCCTGCCCCCTGAGCTGACTGTGTGTGGAGAGGCAGACGGGAGCAGCAGTAAACCTGCTCTGTTTTTATCTGAGTTCTGGCTGGCTGTAACACCAGCTCATTTTTCCAAGAGTTACGCTGTTTTAGTGCACTAACAACTCTGGTTTTGTTTTTAAAGTTGAGAACACATAACTCCGCTGTTATGTGTTTAATAATAAGCGCTAGGGCTGGGCCATATCATATCGTTACCGGTAATACCGGTATAAAAAGCTTGCCCGGGCAAAAAACTTATATCATGATATGCTAATTTCATGACGTAATACGTCAGGGCGCCCCGCCCCTTTAACACCGGAGCGCATAAAACAACTGCGCACCTCCCCTCCCAACAGTCTGTAGTGGTGTAAAACGCTAATTAGTTACTGCTAAAATGTTAAAAACAACGCGCGCGTCTCTTCTCTCCCCTGCTCTGCGGCACAGACAGCTGCTGTCCCCCCCCTCCCCCGCCCCGCTCTGCTCTGCTCCGCTCGGAGCAGCCGCGGTGCAGCGTGGCCACCTCAATTAAACACGTGCGGCTCCACAGTCACTCCATCATCCATTAGACACAGTTCAGTTAAAAAAATGAATCACACATTCCTGCATGAACAGATGAAGCTGAAACACGAACAAGTTTCAAGGTCAGCTGATCAACTTGTAGCCTGGTTAAAACCAAACCCTTGTCCTTCACTTTGCTTCGGACAGTGAAGGGAAATGAGAATTGAGCGGAGCTGTGCAGGAAGGCGAGAGCCAGGCTGATCAACTTGTAGAAGTTACAGCTCATTTAAAGGCATCATATAATTTGTTGTATGTTTCATTTATGCTCACAAAAATCTTAAGCTTCATTTTATTTAGGCTAGTTGTTTTAGGAAACTACACCTGCACTTTAAAAATGATCTGTTATTTAGATTGAAAAAGTCTGCACAAAATAATAAAAAAAAAAAACACCACAAAAACTAAAGTGCAGGTGTAGTTTTACTTGGAGACTAAATACTTTACTAAATAAAGTAATTTCAGTAAAATTAGCCCTTGTTGTTTTTCAAAATTTTATATAATACTGCAAAGCAACATGTTAAGTTAATTTTGTCAAATAAATACATTTTATCAAATTAATTTTGCCACAAACTTCTTGAGAGCTGCATGGGAGGAGGAGCTGGGTCTGCAGATTGGGAGTGAGGTCTGGGAGGAGGGTCTTGGAAGGATTCGGTCATGTTCTATCAATGTAAGGCACCAGTTAATTCAGTTCAAGGTGTTTCATAGACTCCACTATTCTAAAATGAAATTGCACAGAATATTCCCCTCAATATCTCCAAAATGTGATAAATGTAAGTCCGCTGATGGCTCACTGTCACACATGTTTTGGTTTTGCCCCAGACTGTCTCAATATTGGTGCGACATTTTCAACTTCTTCTCTAAAGTGTATGAGTACGATGTTGCCAGATCCTCAAATTGCATTGTTTGGATATTCTCCCTCACTTAGGAACCGCAGTATTTCTGTGCAAACGACAGTGATGTATGGAATGGTAACGGCTAAGAAAGTCATATTGAGACTGTGGAAAACTGACAAGGCTCCTCAGTTTAAAATGTGGTTAAGTGATTTTATTGAGATTCTTCATTTGGAGAAACTACGGTACGATGTTGTGGGTGCCACTACTAAGTTTTGTAATATCTGGCAGCCGTTCTTGGACCACCTTTCCCAGTCTGAGACTGATCCTAATGTCCACACAGCCTCTTAATTTGCCACCTGTGCCTTTATAGATAGGTAGTACTATTTTAAAGTGTAAATGGTAACCAGTGCAGTGTAACCAGTTATTTAGGTATTTACCCAGACTTGTTTTTAATTAATTCTATTTGTTTTTAGTTTTTGTATGTTTTTATTTTGTCATTTTCTTTTCTTTTCGTTTCTCTTTCTTTCTTACTTATACAGTAATTTGTTAAATATGTATAGTATGATTTATGTATATTGTATACTGAAAACTCAATAAATATATATATAAAAAAAAAACATTTTATTTTATTTATTTTTTTGGGTTATATCACGAAATTTATCGTTATCGTGATATACTCTGAAATATCACGATATAATTTTTGAGCCATATCGCCCACTAATAAGCGCTATTTTAGAAGATGAGCAGCGGACTCGCTGCACCCGGTTCGACCCGGTCACATCGCATGCGGGGTCTGTGTTGGTGATTAAAATAAAGAGTAATCACGTTGATAAGTTATCTCATCTGTGTCAGCGGAGTCACGGTGTTTCACGGCGCGCGTGGCAGGATTTCAGCTCCATGCGGATCGCTCACACACACACACACACACACACACACGCACGCGCGGGGGGCGCGGAGGTGCGCGGAGGTGCAGGTGGCATGTGGTCGCTCCAGCAGCACGCCTGGGTTTGTTTGACTCCCTCCTGCGTCTCAATGTCACAAAGGCTGCAGTCCTCCATGCGTAAAAGGAGTGAGAGTGCTGGAGGGAGACGGTCGGTAGCGAGTGAACGGCTCCCCCGAAGGACGCATTTATATGGCTGGAGCTGCAGGGGGTGGGGCTTGTTACCGTGTGACGAAACACGGTAACATTTAAACCACGCCTAAAAAATCCTGAAACAGAAATATCTTTATACACAGTTTGATCTATAACTCCAAAATTAATTGAGCTACAATTTTGAGACTTTTTACTCATTTACAAGATTACAATTATGACATTTATAATGTTTATTGAAGAAAATGTTGAAATTCACTTTACACGGTCTTTAAGCTTTTCTGCTGCAATACTTCAAAATGCGCAGCTAGAAACCTTGATGGAAACACGGCTAGTGTAAAGATGAAGGAGATGATTGTGGACTTCAGACTCATTCATTTATTCAACCTTTAGACAGGTTATCCCATTGAGCCTCGGGGACTCATTTACAACAGAGACCTGATTTCTTAACAAAGAGTGATGACAACAGTGGATAACGACGACAATGACAACAATAGACAGTCATAAAATAGGCACACAAATTGAAATTTCCCTTCTTTTTTTCTTTTTTTACCAATCAAAACAAAATAGCAACCAAAAGGTCAATCAAGAGGAATACTGTAGCAGTAAAAAAAAAAACAGCTGGATTATAAGGTGATTTAGAAAACTAATAAAACTAAAAACAGGAACATGTCTGCATTGCCTACTCCAGAGAACAACTGCTGAACATTAGACAGTTCACTTCTGGAAGTTTTTTGCCAGTCTTCGAGAGCACGGAAAGTTTTCTAGAGTTAATAGTTGGAGGAGCAGCAGCTCTGTGGAGAGTGCGCAAGGGACGCAGGCGGGGGACGCGCGCCGGTGTGGATATGAAGCTCCGCCAGCGAGGATTTAGAACAGCTCTCCCGGCAATTCATCTAGCGAACCTCCGCTCTCTTCCCAACAAAATGGATGAACTGCTTCTCCTCAACAAGACTGTCAAAAGATTCTCACGCTCGGCTGCTCTCTGCTTCACTGAAACCTGGCTCAGCGAGCTCATCCCGGACAACGCGCTGCATCTGCCCGGCTTTCATCTTCACAGAGCGGACCGCGTCACGGAACTGTCGGGAAAGGCCAGAGGCGGTGGAATATGTTTCTATATAAACGAAGGTTGGTGCTCAGATGTCTCAGTGCTGAACAAACACTGCAGCTCCAACTTAGAGACTCTGTTTATCAACTGTAAACCTTTTTATTCACCGAGGGAGTTTTCCTCATTCATTCTGGTCGGTGTTTATATTCCACCTCAAGCCTGTGTGAGCGATGCACTGCAAAACCTGACTGAACAAATAACTGCACTGGAACTAAAACATCCAGATTCACTTTTCATCATACTTGGTGACTTTAACAGAGCTAAACTTAGCCACGAGCTTCCAAAATATAAACAACATGTTAATTGTCCAACCAGGGATAACAACACGCTGGATCACTGCTACACTGTCCTGAAAGATGCCTATCGCTCTGTTCCTCATGCAGCCTTGGGTCACTCTGACCACTGTTTGGTTCATCTTATTCCAACCTACAGGCAGAAACTGAAAACTGTAAAGCCTGTAGTGAAAACAGTGAAAAAGTGGACCAGAGAAGCAAAACAAGACCTACAGGACTGCTTTGACTGCACTGACTGGAGTGTTTTTGAAGCTGCTACGGACAACCTGGATGATGTGACTGACACTGTCACATCCTACATTAGTTTTTGTGAAGATCTCTGTGTTCCAACAAAAACCTTCCGCTCATTCGGCAATAACAAGCCATGGTTCACAAACAAGCTCAGCCAGCTTCGTCAGGCTAAAGCAGAGGCCTACAGGAGCCAGGACAGAGCTCTGTACAAAAAGACCAGGAACGCATTGACCAGGGAGATCAGAGTGGCTAAAAAATGCTACTCTGAAAAGATGAGAAGTCAGCTCTCAGCCAACGACCCTGGTTCAGTGTGGCGAGGCCTCCAGCAGATCACAAACTACAGAAGACCATCCCCCGCTGCAGAGGCTAACAAAGCCCTTGCTGACGACCTGAACAGCTTCTATTGTAGATTTGAGAAGAAGACATTCACACCTCCACAACCCACAGCAGCATCTAACATCACTCCTCCATCAACACGCCCTCTGTCTCTCCCTCCCCCCACCACTCAAGTTGCAATCCAGATATGTGAAGCTGATGTGAGCCGATTGTTCCAGAAACAAAAGATCAGAAAAGCACCAGGACCAGATGGTGTCTCACCTTCCTGCCTTAAGATCTGTGCTGAACAACTGGCTCCAATCTTCACAAATATATTCAACAAATCTCTGGAGCTGTGTGAAGTCCCTTCCTGCTTCAAACGCTCCACCATCATTCCAGTCCCCAAGAAAACCTCCATCACAGGACTAAATGACTACAGGCCCATCGCCCTAACATCTGTGGTCATGAAGTCCTTTGAACGGCTGGTCCTGACCCACCTGAAGGACATCACTGGACATCTGCTAGACCCCCTGCAGTTTGCCTACCGGGCAAATAGGTCAGTGGATGATGCAGTCAACATGGGACTGCATTTCATCCTGCAACGTCTAGACCAGTGTTTTTCAACCACTGTGCCGTGGCACACTAGTGTGCCGCGAGTGATCATCAGGTGTTCCGCGGAAATTATCCAATTTCACTTAACTGGTCTAAAAATATATTTTTTAATGAATTAATTATCTATAATATGCCATTTTTGAATGTCTGTGCTGTAGTGGTGTCTTGCGGCGTAATCATGTAATTTACTTATCGCTAGATAGATGGCAGTATGGAACATAGCATTGCACATTAAAACAAGAAAAGTACCGTAGTGATGCATGAACGTGACATGTAGCAGTGACAGCATTACATTCTAGCTAGCTGCTAGCAAGACTACGACAGTGATGGAAAAGTTTTTGAAAAGAAAAAATACTAACTCCGATCTGGTCCCTGGACCAAATTCTGACCCAGATGTAGGCCTTAGTATAAGTGGATATCAGAAGATACCGTGAGCTCGAAACAGTACAGTGAGAGTTACATTTCGTTTGGATTTACTTTTACCGGGGACGCAATGACACCGACTCTGTTGTGCTTGGTATGCGGTGAGAAGCTGTTTATTTCATTCCTATTCAAGGCACTTTGATAAGAATGACTACCATATATATTTAACATAGGCGGATACAGTGTATCTATGTTTACAGTTTTGGTTGGTGGTGTGCCTCGAGATTTTTTCAATGAAAACACTGTGCCTCGGCTCAAAAAAGGTTGAAAAACACTGGTCTAGACCACCCGGGGACTTCTGCAAGAATCCTGTTTCTTGATTTTAGTTCAGCATTTAACACCATTGTCCCAGACATTCTCTCCACCAAACTCTCCCAGCTCACTGTTTCTCTTGCCATGTGTCAGTGGATCACCAGCTTCCTAACAGGTAGGACGCAGCAGGTGCAGTTGGGGAAAATCATGTCCTCCTCACAGTCCATCAGCATTGGTGCCCCTCAGGGTTGTGTGCTCTCTCCACTGCTCTTCTCTCTATACACCAATGACTGCACCTCTAATGACCCGTCTGTTAAACTCCTGAAGTTCGCAGATGACACTACAGTCATTGGACTTATCAGTGATGACAACGAGTCTGCGTACCGACAGGAGGTGGAACGACTGATGTCCTGGTGCAGCCTGAACAAACTGGAGCTGAACACACTGAAGACAGTAGAGATGAGAGTGGACTTCAGGAGACACCCCCCAGAACTGCTGCCCATCAAAATCTTCAACAGCCCCGTGTCTACGGTAGAGTCCTTCAGGTTCCTGGGAACCACCATCTCACATGACCTGAAGTGGGAGCACAACATCACCTCCATCCTCAAAAAGGCCCAGCAGAGACTGTACTTCCTACGCCAGTTGAGGAAGCTGGACCTGCCTCAGGAGCTGCTGATCCAGTTCTACACTGCAGTCATTGAGTCCATCCTGTGTACATCCATCACAGTCTGGTTTGGAGCAGCCACAAGGCAGGACAGGAACAGGCTGCAGCGAACAGTGAGGACGGCTGAGAAAGTCATCGGGGCTTCTCTGCCCTCCATTCATGACTTGTATCATGCAAGAACCAAGAAACGGGCTGGAAAAATCATCACAGACTCCACACACCCGGGTCACAACATGTTCCAACTTCTCCCGTCTGGCAGACGCTATAGATCTCTGTCCACTAAGACTGCCAGACACAAAAACAGTTTCTTCTCCCAGGCCATCACCATCATCAACAGCTGATCATCAGACATCCATCAGCGTGACCCCCAACCCATTCACAACCCCCATGTGATGTGAATCCTTCTGTATTTTGTGTATTATTTGTACGTTTTTAAAAAAATTTTTTATGTAAAGTATCTGTATAGTTTTTAGCATTTTTAGAGAGACACTTTCTAGAGAGACACGAACAGCCGGAAACAAATTCCTTGTGTGTGTCAACATACTTGGCCAATAAACCTGATTCTGATTCTGATTCTGATTGGTTTTTGCCAGGAGCTTAACAGCATTTTAAAATTCAGTTTCAGTTGTTTATTCAGTTGTTTTGTATATAATGTATATAGAAATCTGTCATATCTTGTTGGTTTTGAACTATCAACATCTGTTTACTGTGATTGTAGTTTTCTTTATTTTCTTTTTGATAAATTCAAATGCCTATCGTCATTTACCATGTGACGTGTGCTGCTGACCACTTGACCAGGTCACCCTTGTAAAGGAGATCTCGATCTCAACGGGCTCTACCTGGTTAAATAAAGGTGATTGATTGATTGAAAATGACTTGGAGAGGTCAAGGTCGAGAGCTTCAGATCTTTTTACAAGATATTTCAGGAAACAGGAGCAGAGTAGGAGAAGGCCCTTTTGCCTAGTTCAGTCCACACTGAGAAAACACTGCATGTAATAATGTCCAGAGAGCGCACGCTGTAGCTGCACTCGCACAGACAGCGAGTGCAGCTACATTCTGCTCCTATGAAGTCTGCTGCCTTCATAGGAGATGTATGAAGGAAGCAGACGGAACAAACACACCTACCTCCCACTGAACATAAAGAGGATCTGCAGTGGAAGTGGTCTCCAGCTACAAGTACAGGTAGTCCCCGATTTACGAGCGCTCTGATCTACGAGGTTCCAGACTTACGAGCTGGCGAATTTTTGGAAAAAACGCAAAAAATACTGAGTTTTCCTGTGTTTTTTCACCACAGTTCGTTAGCTAAACATGTGGACACACGTTTCCGATCATTTTTATGCACTCATAAGCAGTTTTTCGATGAAAAACGAGTGTTCGTAGTCGCGCTAGCAAAACCGTTCCAATTTACGAGCGAAATTCCGGACTTACGAGAAGCGTGGCGGCCGTTCCAAATTACGAGATTTCCGGTTTACGAGCGCCTCGTTGTAACGGATCTCGCTCGTAAATCAGGGACTACCTGTACAGTACTTGGGTGTACACTTGAATGATAACCTCAGCTGGACCAACAACACCAACAGCCTGATCAAGAAAGGTCATCAGAGACTCTACTTCCTCAGACGGCTGAGACGAGCTGGTCTGAGTAGCTCAGTCCTCACCTCCTTCCACAGGTGTGTGGAGAGCATCCTGTGCTCCAGCATCAACGTGTGGCATGGAGGCTGCACAGCTGCAGAAAGAAAAGCTCTGCAGAGAATGGTGACGGCTGCACAGAAGATGTTGGAGTCAGCTTCCCCACCATCACAGACATCTACACCTCCAGATTAGGGGTGTGTAAAAATAAAGTTTTTTTTTTTTTTTTTTTGGTGCTTTTTGAATGTCCAGAGGACCAGACTTGGCTTTTTTAGATACCTCTGCATCCCTGGCACTAGTGTATCCTCAGAGAGTCTTCTCCACTCCTGGAGATATCATTACTGTGCAGAGAAGTGCACTTCTCCCAGAGCACGTCGATCAGATTCTATTTCTAAACAAAAATCTGAGGAGAATGTAGCTCACTTGGTCTGCAGAGTAGACTTTCTGTTTAGAGTTCACTTAATGGCCTGGCGGTCGGAGAGGTGTTTCTTTTGCCTCGCTCCTTGGGTGGACCTTGGCAAAC
>JBBPBX010084769.1:0-15235 GCA_038048925.1 Garcialebias charrua
TTACCATCTACCCGTCTGCATTCTGGGTCCCTGAGCAGCTTTGATGAAGTTGTTCAGAGTGAGGTGGAGGCCATCATCAAGAAAATGAAGCCTTCATCCTGCGCCCTGGATCCCTTCCCCTCGTCTCTCATAAAATCCAATCATTCTGCAAATAATAATAATAATAATTAATTCAATTTATAACGCACTTTTCATTACTGAAAATCTCAAAGTGCTACACATATATTGAATGCTACACACATTCATAAACCGGTGGCGGCAGACTACCATGCAAGGTGCTTTCCAGTCCTACCAGGAGCAACTCAGGGTTAAGTGTCTTGCCCAAGGACACAACGACACATGGTGCGGGTCCCGGGAGTCGAACCGCCAACTTTCCGATCGGGAGACGACTGCCATTACCACTACACCACGGCCGCCAATAAGCCCATTAATCACACAAATAATAAATAAGTCTCTACAATCTGGTCATGTTCCACTGCCTCTAAAAACTGCCATCATTAGGCCTCTTCTGAAAAAATCTAATTTGGATCCCGACATTTTTTCTAATTACCGCCCAATTTCCCACCTCCCATTTCTGTCTAAAGTGCTGGAAAAAGCAGTTGCTGCTCAGCTGCAGGACCACCTACAGCAACACTCCCTGTATGAGAAGTTCCAGTCTGGATTCAGAGCAGCTCACAGTACAGAGACTGCATTGCTGAGAGTTACCAATGATGTCCTCTTGGCTGCTGACACTGGTTCTCCCTCCATCCTTGTCCTCCTTGACCTCACTGCAGCCTTCGACACTGTGGACCATAGTATCCTCCTCCACCGTCTTCATGTGGAGGTCGGTCTCTGCGACACCGTCCTGGACTGGTTCAAATCTTTCCTCTCCAATAGGCTGGAATGTGTTAGTCTTGGCAACGCCACGTCCCAGACAGTCTGTGTCTCCTGTGGTGTCCCTCAGGGGTCAGTTCTGGGGCCCCTGCTGTTTTCCCTTTACATGCTGCCTTTAGGTCAAATTATTAATCAGTTCAACATTTCTTTTCACTGCTATGCCGACGATACACAGCTTTACATCAGGACTGGAGCATCCTCATCTTCCACCTTGTCATCTCCATCTTCACTCACTGCCCTCTCTGCCTGCCTGGAGGAAATTAGGGCATGGATGAATCAGAACTTTCTTCAATTAAACTGCTCCAAGACTGAGGCCATACTGATTGGCACCCCTCACCAGGTACAAACATCAACTATAACAACAATTTCCTTTTCTGGACAAGACATCCCCCTCTCCACCTCTGTTACAAATCTTGGAATAAAAATGGACTCTCATCTTACATTTGAAAATCACATTAAGCATCTGTTTAAAACCTGCTTCTTCCATCTTCGAAACATCTCCAAACTTCGCCCATCTCTAACTTTTTCTGATGCTGAGAAACTCGTCCATGCTTTTGTCTCCTCCAGGCTCGACTACTGCAACTCCCTGTTTATTGGAATCCCTGGCAAATACCTTCAGAAGCTTCAATATATTCAAAACAGTGCAGCAAGGATTTTGTTGAGAGCTCGTAAATTTGAACATATTACGCCCATTCTCCAGAACCTCCATTGGCTTCCTGTCACCTACAGAATTCAGTACAAAACTGCTCTCATTACACATCAATGCTTACACGGAACTTCACCAGATTATCTAAAGGACAAAGGTGGGCGCCAGACCGTTGGGGAGCGCTAAAGCGCTAATCCGCTTATAGCGGACCTAAACAATTTGTCAGCGTTATAGCGGATTGACTAACTTTTATAATTCATAAGCGGATTTGTGCTATTTTTATTTAAAATGCAGTACCGCTAATAACTAATTATTCATTCAACCTTTATTTAGTCAGGTAAATCTTTTGAACCTCATGGGCTCATTTACAAAAGCGACCTGCTAAAACTAAAGAACAATGAACAGCAGTGGTAGAATTTCCTTAAACAATAAACAATAAACAAACAAACAAACAATAAACAATAGAAAACAAAAGAGAGAAAAACAAAAGAAAGTTTTTTTTTTAACAAAGTATCAAAAAACTAGCAAAACATTATAAGGTAGACGTATAAAATCAAAGACAGGAACAAATCTGCATTGGTTTAAATTTTAATTATCTATCAGTAAAAACAAAAAAAAAACGTATTTACGGGCTCTTAAATCAACCGGACGACTGCTCACAGACCATATCCTGTCAGCGCCGGATGTGGTCCGTGACAAAAAAGCGTCCCCCTCAGTCTCTTGGCTAGAGAGAGCGCTCTCTCTATAGCAGTTAGCAGCCAGTGTGTTACTCTGCAGCCTTATTGCTTGTTTTCGAAGAGTCAGACGAAGAGTTTTTAACATGGAGGGTGAACTTATGGATGTTTCTCAGCGGCCTACGCGACGCGTCAGCGCCTCATTTGCCCTGTTCAAAATGGCGACGGCCACAGAAGCAAAGGACTTTACAACAAAACACGGTAAAAACAATTATTTCTTTGCTGAGAAAAAATATATTTCTTAGCTGACTTTATAGCACAAGGTTTTTCTGAGCTTAAAGCTGCACTATGTAACTTTGTAATGTAGTCTGTAACTTTTCTAACAATATATTTTTAACATATTTCTTCACTCTGTCACTATCTACTGACAGACTGATGTTAGACAAAGTAATCTCTGAAAAAAACTATAGTCCCCTTGCTTCTCTATCAGCATTTATAAAAACACTAAAAACACAGAGTGACCCGGACAATGACCAGCCAATAAAAACAGAGTTGTTTGTCACGCCCCAACCCACGCCCCCGCCTGTCCCAGCCCAGCGCCGCGCTCGTTCTCATTCAAAGGATTGCAAAGCGATGCAGGACTGTTTTGTATGTGACACAAATGTATTAAATATCCCTTCTTCATCCCAGAGCTGGACTTTTATTTTGTTTTTTTGCCAAAAGTCAAGTGATCGCTTCATCCTTCACTGACAGGAATGAGGAAATGGATTTGTCACGAGCGGAAAAAAAACTCATGTCCAAAGTGGCTGGTGAAGCTCTGCTGATTTCAGGGTGTTTTTGTGTTGTTGGACCAGTGATTCATGGTTTTATTATATTTTTTAGAACGTTTTATTAACATATAATCACAGAACTTCGCAGCGCAGAGACAGGACATGTAGTGGGGGCGGAGCATTCCAGACATTCCATTCCTCCACTGACAGAAACGAGGAAGTCACAAGCAAATTAAATCATGTCCAACGTGGCTTCGTGAAGCTCTGCTGATTTCTGCTGGTTTTTGTGTTGTTGGACCAGTGCTTCATGGTTTTATTATATTTTTTAGAACGTTTTATTAACATATAATCACAGAATATTGAAGCGGCTCTGAGCGGACATTCAGCAGGAGGCGGAGCTGCAGAACTCAAGTTCAACAGAGCACAGACTGTTGCTCCCCCTCAGAGTCATATATGGCTCTGAGGGGGAGGGAGCAGAATGCTTTTACCTGCTGAAAATTTTTCTAAGTCCCAGCGTTCTCCAGAAATTACATAGTGAACCTTTAACCGGTTCACGAAATGGTCAAATCTGCTGGATTTTAAAAAGCAGTTCGCCATTTTCCCTGTTCAAAATGGCGGCCGCGGCGGCCACAGAAGCGTAGGACTTTACAACAAAACACGGTAAAAAACAATTATTTCTTTGCTGAGAAAAAATATATTTCTTAGCTGACTTTATAGCACAAGGTTTTTCTGAGCTTAACCGTTTCACGAAATGGTCAAATCTGCTGGATTAAAAAAAGTAGTTCGCCATTTGCACGTTAGCGTGTTAGCATTTAGCTTCCGCTAGCATTGCTAATACATAAGCGCTTTTTAAATTGCGGACCTAAATAAATTAATAAGTGCTTTAGAAATAGCGGAACAAATTTCTGGATTAGCGCTGCCCAGCACTGGTAAAGGACATTCTTGTTCCATACTCATCCACCCGGTCTCTGCAGTCACAGAACGGTAATCTCCTTCACATCCCGAGAACCAGACCGGGCTTTCAGTGTGGATGCCCCCCGCCTTTGGAACTCTCTTCCTGACTGCGAGCTCCACAGTCACTGGTTGACTTTAAGAGCGGCTTGAAGACCTTTCTTTTTAAGCAAGCCTACTCTGCCTCCTCATGATTTTATCTTTGACCTTAGTTGATACTGTTATTGGTTTTACTTGTTTTATCAGTTGTTTTATTTGACCTTTAATTTTGTTGCACTTTGTAGCACTTTGAGATTTTCATTAATGAAAAGTGCGTTATAAATTAAATTCATTCACAATGCCAGCCTTTGCTCCTTCTCTTTCCCTTTTTAAGTGCACTTTAAAACAAGACACATCAACAGCACATTTGGGGACGGGGTGTATGTGTCAGGGTCTAGGTTTGTTAAAAAAAATTATTATTTTTTTTTTTTTTCTCTTTCTGACCCTCCTGGTTCTCTGGCGGCTATTCTGGGGGTGGGGTCCGGTAAGGTGACGGGCGGTCGGTGTTGTCTTGGACTATGGGGGGGTTCGGGGCCTGGGGGATCGCCGTGGGCGGGGCTGGCATTGCGCTCCCCCTGGGGCTGAGCTCGGGTGTCCTGTCCTGTCCTGTCGGCGGGGCACGGGCTGGGCCGGATCTTGGATGTCTGCTACTCTCCACCCCAGAATGAATGGGTCTACCTCCTGGGTTTGGATGTGGGCTGCCCCATGTAGGGAGCAGGTACATGTCTTGGACCTAGGGGGTATAGAGTGTGCATCGGGATTATGAATGGAACGTGTCGTTATTGTTTGTCTTTCTGTGAGTGAGGGTGAGGATGAGGGTGGGTCTGAATGAGTGTGTCTGTGTATGAATGTTTGTCAGGCTGGGACTTGGGCTGCCCCCTCTCTGATACATCTGAGGCTACTCAGTGTCGCGCTCCTGCCGCGTGGCCCCCTGGTGGGTGTTCCTTTGCCTGCGGGCGTGCTTGGGGCCCTCACTGTCTGGGGTTGGGCGCTTGGGCGTGTGTCGGCTCGGCCTGGTGGCTGCCTGGTGGGGCTCGGGTCTTCTGGTCCTGTCGGGTCTGGGCCTGAGGGGTGGGCGTCCCCGGTGCCCGGGCCTCGGTGACCGGCCCTGGGGCTACGTCGGTGCAGCGGGCTCTGGCGGGGGCTGTGAATTTGTCGCTGTTGACCCCGGGGGGTCATTGTGGGCAGCACGGTGGCACAACTGGTAGAGCTGCTGCCTCTCAGCGAGAAGGTTGCCGGTTCAAATCCCGGTCCGGGGCCTTTCTGGGTGGAGTTTGCATGTTCTCCCCGTGCATGCGTGGGTTTCCTCCGGGTACTCCGGTTTCCTCCCACAGACCAAAAAACATGCTTAGGCTGATTGGTGACTCTAAATTGACCCTAGGTGTGAGTGTGAGAGTGGATGGTTGTTTGGTGTGAGTGAGACAGGTCCCTCTTGTAAATGAGTCCCCGTGACTCAACGAGGCTAGCCTGTATAAATAAAGGTTGAATGAATGAATGAATTGTGTGTGGTCACTGGTGGGGCTTCTCCTGTTCTCCCCTTTGGTCGGATCTGGGGAGTGGGTGAGTGGCTCGTCCTGTTCGGGTGGCCCTAGGGACTCTGGGCTCGGGGTCCTTCTTGGGGTCTTGGGCTCTGGTCGCCCCTTCGCCTGCCTCGGGCCTTGGGGGGGCGGATCTCTGATGCTTCACAGTTGCTATCGAATGTTCTATTGGAGGAAACTTTTTCACTTATGCATGCTCACAACCACACGCAAATGGATGCAGGGATGTATATGTAGATATATGCAGATATGTAGATGGGTATATGAATGAATATGAATGTATATGTATGTATACTGTATATATATTTGTAGTTATGGTATGTATATTTATGGAAATATACTGCAAGGTCATAAATGTTATTAGTCTTTATGCATGTGTTGCTGTGTTCTGTCATGTACTTTGCAGGATTGCAGACGGAGGTTGGGTGTGTTTGCCTTGTGCTTTTTTGTGGATAATTGTTGTGTTTTTTTGTCTTACTTTCTGTCTTTCCTTTCCTTTCTCTCTATTAAAAAAAAAATTCATATCGGAGTGAGAGGATGGCTATAAGGTGAGAAGGGAGGCCATCTATAAAAAAATAAAATTAATAAATAAATAAATAAATTAAATTCATTATCATTATTATTATTATTAAACTATACTGCAGGAAGATTGTTTACAAACAAACATAAAAATTGTTGACAAACAAACGTAAAGATTGTTGACAAACATAAAGATTGTTGACAAACAAACATAAAGATTAAAGTTTTATTTCAAACAGCGACGAGTGCTGCTTGAGTTGAGTTCCCTGGTTTCCCATCAGGTGCAGCTGTGGGTCCAGGGCAGACAGAGTCCAGTCTCTGTGTCTGAGGCGACGTTTCAGACCTTCAGGACCAGAGAAGAACAGCTGCAGATGTTTGGACATCTGCTCCAGGCTGTAACATTTGCTTTTCATTTTCTAAGCCTAAACTTTTGTACCTCTGAGAAGAAGCTGGTTGATTTTTTTTTTTACTTCTTGTCCTCAGCTGTCTTATTTATGAGTGAATCTACTGATGGACCTGGGGCCTCATGTATCAACCATGCGTGCGCACAAAAACATTGCGCACGTCACTTTCCACGCAAAGTGGCGTATGTATCAAATCTGATATGAACGGGAATATCTGCGCATCCACGTACAAATCCACGGCTGCTCCCCTGCTTGCGTACGCACGTTTCTGTGGTTATATTTCCTTTGGCGACACTTACAGGTGTTTCAGAGAAACTGAAGCCCCACAGTCTGTGGTTGACTTTAAGAGCGGCTTGAAGACCTTTCTTTTCAACCGAGCATACTTTACTCCTCATGATTCTACTTTTGATCTGAGTTGATACTGTTGTTGATTTTAATTGTTTTATTATTTGTCTTATTGACATTCAAATATGTTGCACCTTGTAGCACTTTGAGATTTCCATTAATGAAAAGTGCGTTATAAATTGAATTCATTATTATTATTATTATTATTATTATTATTATTATTAACAGTTCAAGATGTGAAAATGATTAATATTCCCTCCAAACACACGATTAACAAGTATTACATCCACATGACGCAGTGAAATAAAGGACGCGCAACGTTGTGCCAAAAATAAATTTAACAGGAACGGATTCATTCAGCCTTACTGGAGGTTATAATAAATAGTGTAACACGCAGAGCATTTATTTAGAAACAGATATAATTTTCTGATCTAGGATATGGCTTATCAGCCGTTTTCAGAAATAATCATTTTTCAGTTTGGCACTGCTGCTGCGCTCTGGGGAGCCGTGCATCACGCGTGCATACAGAAGCAGCGGTCAAACTGTTCCACAGAGGGAGCTGCAGGTCGATCGGGACTGTGCAGTCCAGTCCACACAAAGCCGGATCATGTCCAATGGAATGTCTCATCCATATGATTCCAAAGGCTGAGTGGTCGCGCTTGGAGCGCGCCGCGCGCACCCTCACCGGTGTCGACACGGCAGCTGGAGGTGTTTCATTATCTGCGTTTATTGTAGATTTCTCCAAAATGACACGTGAAAGTACACCTTATATAACTTGTAGGAGAGCAAAAGCTTCACAGACAGACTGCGCACAGGGCTGCGGGGCGCGCGCTGCGTCTGGAGACTCCAACATCATGTCATGAAAAGTCTCCACCAAGACGCACAGACTCGTTTCTTCACATCATCTACATAAACAAAGATCTATGTTCTAGCAAACATCCAAGTAAGTTCCTCTGTGTTTACAGTAATAATGGTAATAAACTCGTGCGCAAAGGTAATATTTCCACACAGAATGAATGAATGAGCCGGTGTGGTGCGCGCGCACACAAATACCGACAATCACTCGTTCTTTGCATGATGAACACATTTCATTACTATTCTTACTTAGGATGTTTGTCCTCACTCATATTATATTAAATCCATTATTTTCCTGAATCTAGTAGTGATTTCTGATCGCGCAGGGATCAAACAAACATGTCCTTCACGCATGCAGGAAGTAATTTGCATCTGTTTAACATATGTAAATGAAGGCGTGTCAGGGGAGGTGTCTCACGTGCGCTCAGTTCCACGTCAATTGTGTTGTACATAAGGAATGTGCGTGGATTCCGGTGTACGCACAGTTTGATAAATCTGGATTTTTTTGTGCGTGGACACTTTTCTGGATTTGTCCGTACGTGACTTTTCAGTAAGAAATCTACGCAAGTCTTTGTACATGAGGCCCCTGGTGAGGTCAGTGAAGCTTCTGGAAGCTCTGAATGTGCAGAGAACAATTCACTCCACCTGCTGATCATCCAAGAAACAGGAGGACACTGAAGGAAGTGGTGAACAGAAACCAGGGTGCAGGAAAAAAAAAAAAAGAAAAAAAAAATCTAGATTCTTATCAGTCCTGGCGATTCTGAATTGATTTTAAATGCCCCAAAATCTTTTTTTTTTAAACTAAATGTGAATCAATATGTTAAAAAAAAAATCTGAAGTCTGTATTTTATTGTGAGTTAAAGGTTAATGCACTATGGTAGGCTGAAGTCTGTTTACTTTTATATTATTTATATATATATATATACAGTATATATATATATATACAGTATACAAGCCCAAAACCAGAAAAGTTGGCACGTTGTGCAAATCGCAAATAAAAACAGAATACAATGACTTGCAAATCTTTTTCAACCCATATTCAACTGAATAGAATGCAAAGACAATATATTTAATGTTCGAACGGAGAAACTTTATTTTGTTTTGCAAATAACCATTAACTTAGAATTCAATGGCAGCAACACATTGCAAAAAAGTTGGCACAGGGACATATTTACCACTGTGTTACATCGCCTTTCCTTTTAACAACACTCAGTAAACGTTTGGGAACTGAGGAGACCAATTTTTGAAGCTTTTCAGGTGGAATTCTTCCCCATTCTTGCTTGATGTACAGCTTAAGTTGTTCAACAGTCCGGGGTCTCCGTTGTCGTATTTTACGTTTCATAATGCGCCACACATTTTCAATGGGGGACAGGTCTGGACTGCAGGCAGGCCAGGGGAGGACCCGCACTCTTTTGCTACGAAGCCACGCTGTTGTAACACGTGCAGAATGTGGCTTGGCATTGTCTTGCTGAAATAAGCTGGGGCGTCCATGAAAAAGACGTCGCTTGGATGGCAGCATATGTTGCTCCAAAACCTGTATGTACCTTTCAGCATTAATGGTGCCTTCACAGATGTGTAAGTTACCCATGCCTTGGGCACTAATGCACCCCCATACCATCACAGATGCTGGCTTTTGAACTTTGCGCCTATAACAGTCCTGATGGTTCTTTTCCTCTTTGGTCCGTAAGACACGACGTCCACAGTTTCCAAAGACAATTTGAAATGTGGACTCATCAGACCACAGAACACTTTTCCACTTTGCATCAGTCCATCTCAGATGAGCTCGGGCCCAGCAAAGCCGGCGGCGTTTCTGGATCTTGTTGATGAATGGCTTTTGCTTTGCATAGTAGAGCTTTAACTTGCACTTACAGATGTAGCGACGAACTGTAGTTACTGACAGTGGTTTTCTGAAGTATTCCTGAGCCCATGTGGTGATATCTTTTACACACTGATGTCGGTTTTTGATGCAGTACCGCCTGAGGGATCGAAGGTCACGGGCATTCAATGTTGGTTTTCGGCCTTGCCCCTTACGTGTAGTGATTTCTCCAGATTCTCTGAACCTTTTGATGATATTACGGACCGTAGATGGTGAAATTCCTAAATTCCTTGCAATAGCTCGTTGAGAAAAGTTGTTCTTGAACTGTTCGACAATTTGCCCACGCATTTGTTCACAGAGTGGTGACCCTCGCCCCATCCTTCTATGTGGATGACTGAGCATGTCAAGGAAGCTGCTTTTATACCCAATCATGGCACCCACCTGTTCCCAATTTGCATGTTCACCTGTGGGATATTCCAAATAAGTGTTTGATGAGCATTCCTCAAATTTCTCTGTCTTCTTTGTCACTTGTGCCAGCTTTTTTGAAACATGTTGCAGGCATCAAATTCCAAATGAGCTAATAATTGCAAAAAATAACAAAGTTTACCAGTTCGAACGTTAAGTATGTGGTCTTTGCAGTGTGTTCAATTGAATATAGGTTGAAAAAGATTTGCAAGTCATTGTATTCTGTTTTTATTTGCGATTTCCACAACGTGCCAACTTTTCTGGTTTTGGGCTTGTATATATATATATATATATATATATATATATATATATATATCTATATATATATATATAACATCCATCCATCCATATCCATTTTCTTCCGCTTATCCGGGGTCGGGTCGCGGGGGTAGCAGCCTAAGTAGGGAGGCCCAGACTTCCCTCTCCCCAGCCACTTGGAGCAGCTCCTCTGGGGGAATCCCAAGGCGTTCCCAGGCCAGCCGAGAAACATAGTCCCTCCAGCGTATCCTGGGTCTTCCTCTGGGTCTCCTCCCGGTGGGACATGCCCGGAACACCTCACCAGGGAGGCGTCCAGGAGGCATCCTAACCAGATGCCCGAGCCACCTCAACTGGCTCCTCTCGATGTGGAGAAGCAGCGGCTCTACTCCGAGTCCCTCCCGGATGACTGAGCTTCTCACCCTATCTCTAAGGGAGAGTCCAGCCACCCTGCGGAGAAAACTCATTTCAGCCGCTTGTATCCGAGATCTTGTTCTTTCGGTCATAACCCAAAGCTCATGACCATAGATGAGGGTGGGAACGTAGATCGATCGGTAAATTGAGAGCTTTGCCTTTTGACTCAGCTCTCTCTTCACCACGACAGACCGGTACAGCGCCCGCTTCACTGCGGACGCTGCACCTATCCGCCTATCGATCTCACGCTCCAGTTTTCCCTCATTCGTGAACAAGATCCCGAGATACTTAAACTCCTCCACTTGGGGCAGGACCTCCTCCCCGACCCGGAGAGGGCACGCTACCCTTTTCCGGCTCAAGACCATGGCCTCGGATTTGGAGGAACTGATCCTCATCCCGGCCGCATCGCATTCAGCTGCAAACCGCTCCAGTGAAAGCTGTAGATCACGAGCTGATGAAGCCAATAGGACCACATCATCTGCAAAAAACAGAGAAGCGATTCTAAGGCCACCAAAACGGATCCTCTCAACACCTTGGCTGCGCCTAGAAATTCTGTCCATAAAAGTTATAAACAGAATCGGTGACAAAGGGCAACCTTGGCGGAGTCCAACTCTCACCGGAAACGAGCCTGACTTACTGCCGGCAATGCGGACCAAGCTCTGACACCGGTCGTACAGGGACCTAACAGCCCATATCAATGGGCCTGGTACCCCATACTCCCGGAGTACCCCCCACAGAACCCCCCGAGGGACGCGGTCGAATGCCTTTTCCAAGTCTACAAAGCACATGTAAACTGGTTGGGCAAACTCCCACGCACCCTCCAGGACCCTGTTGAGGGTGTAGAGCTGGTCTAGTGTTCCACGACCAGGACGAAAACCACACTGCTCCTCCTGAATCCGAGGTTCGACTATCCGACGGACCCTCCTCTCCAGAACCCCTGAATAGACCTTACCAGGGAGGCTTAAGAGTGTGATCCCTCTATAGTTGGAACACACCCTACGGTCCCCCTTTTTGAATAGGGGAACCACCACCCCAGTCTGCCAATCCAAGGGAACTGCCCCCGATGTCCACGCGATATTGCAGAGTCGCGTAAGCCAACACAACCCCACAACATCCAGAGCCCTAAGGAACTCAGGACGAATCTCATCCACCCCCGGAGCCTTGCCACCGCGGAGCTTTTTAACCACCTCGGCGACCTCCGCACCAGAGATTGGAGAGCCCGATCCAAAGTCCCCAGGCTCCGCTTCCTCAGTGGAAGACGTGCCAGTAGGATTGAGGAGGTCTTCGAAGTATTCCGCCCACCGACTCACAACATCCCGAGTTGAGGTCAACAGCACGCCATCCCCACCATAAATGGTGTTGGTCGCGTACCGCTTTCCCCCCCTGAGACGCCGGATGGTGGACCAGAATCGCCTCGAAGCCGTACGGAAGTCATTCTCCATGGCCTCTCCGAACTCCTCCCACGCCCGAGTTTTTGCCTCAGCAACCACCCGAGCCGCATGCCGCTTGGACTGCCGGTACCTATCTGCTGCTTCCGGGGTCCCACAGGCTAAAAAGGCCCAATAGGACTCCTTCTTCAGCTTGACAGCATCCCTCACCGCCGGTGTCCACCACCGGGTTCGAGGGTTGCCACCACGACAGGCACCAACAACCTTGCGGCCACAACTCCGATAAGCTGCCTCGACAATAGAGGCGCGAAACATGGTCCACTCGGGCTCAATGTCCCCCGCCTCCCTCGGAACGTGTTCAAAGCTCTCCCGGAGGTGGGAGTTAAAGCTCCGTCTTACGGGAGACTCTGCCAGAGTCTCCCGTAAGGACATACACAGGATTGAAATTGCATTTCTCTCTCAGTCCCTCGGTGCAACAGTAACCATTTAAACACTAAACAATTAATAAACAAGCATAAAATGAAATAATAAAAGTTTAGTACTGTCCTGAGTTTTTTTGCATAGTAGTTTTCCATAGTAGTAAAAAAAGTATAAAAAGTTTCACCAACACCAAAACACCAACATTTAATAAACATAATCATAAAATGAAATAGAGTGTAATACTGTCCTGAGTTTTTTCATAGTAGTTTTCCATAGTAGTATAAAAGTATAAAAAGTTTCACCAACACCAAAAATGAAATAGAGTGTAATACTGTCCCGAAGTATAAAGTATAAAAAGTATATCTATAAAATAAATGAAGGTTCTGGCATTTGACATTTGTAAAGAGTGACAAAGCAGCATATGGGGTTAATGTACACAGTATATGTATGAGGTAGTTGATATTGGTATAGAAACAAAGTGGCATTATGCAATAAGGCTAGTAAAAAGAATATATACTGTATATCAGCAGTAGTGTAGATATAAAAAGTCTAGATGTAAACAGTAGTAATAAATGTAAACAGTAGTGGGACCCATCTCTGCCTGATGCCCTCAATAAGTTTTATGCACATTTTGAAGATCCAAACAGACCAGCTAGCACCAGACTCACCTCATCACCAGAAGAAGAGCACCTCAGAGTGACCGCAGCAGAAGTGAGAGGCAGTCTCAGAAGGATCAACCCTCATAAAGCAACCGGACCAGACAACATCCCAGGGAAAGTTCTGAAGGAATGTGCGGACCAGCTCTGTGAGGTGCTGGCTGACATCTTCACCACCTCACTTTCACTGGAGTCAGTTCCCACCTGCCTGAAGACCGCGACCATCATCCCAGTCCCAAAGAGCTCCACAGTGACTGGTCTGAATGACTATAGACCGGTGGCCCTCACCCCGATAGTCGCTAAATGTTTTGAGAAACTGGTCATGTCCCACATCAAGACAACCGTCAACATCAACGAGGACCCTCATCAATATGCATACCGTGAGAACCGATCAACAGAGGACGCCATCTCCTCTGTGGTCCACACTGCTCTCACCCACCTGGATCAGAAGGACTCATACGTGCGTCTGCTCTTTGTGGACTTCACATCTGCCTTCAACACCATGATCCCCCAAACTCTGATAGACAAACTATCCACACTTGGACTAAGCCCCTCCATTTGTAACTGGGTACTAGACTTCTTAACAAACAGACCACAGTCCGTGAAGATCCACAACTTCTCCTCCTCCACCATAACCCTCAGCACTGGCTCTCCCCAAGGATGTGTGCTGAGCCCTCTTCTGTTCACTCTGCTCACATATGATTGTACAGCCACACATCCAGGCTGTCATATTGTTAAGTTTGCAGATGATACAGCGGTGGTGGGATGCATCACAAACAATGATGAGTCCAGCTACAGACAGGAGGTGGAACACCTGGAGAGCTGGTGCAAAGAGAATAATCTTCACATGAATGTGAAGAAGACAAAGGAGATGATTGTGGACTTCAGAAGGAACAAACACACCCATGCCCCACTGAACATAGGTGGATCTGCGGTGGAGGTGGTCTCCAGCTACAAATACTTGGGTGTACACTTGAATGATAACCTCAGCTGGAGCAACAACACCACCAGCCTGATCAAGAAAGGTCATCAGAGACTCTACTTCCTCAGACGGCTGAGACGAGCTGGTCTGAGCAGCCCAGTTCTCACCTCCTTCTACAGGTGTGCAGTGGAGAGCATCCTGTGCTCCAGCATCAATGTGTGGCATGGAGGCTGCACAGTTGCAGAGAGGAAAGCTCTACAGAGAGTGGTGAAGGCTGCACAGAAGTCTGTTGGAGTCAGTCTCCCCACCATCACAGACATTTACACCTCCAGATGCAGAAAAAGAGCCACCTGCATCATGAAAGACCTCACTCACCCAGCACACTCACTCTTTGCCCCACTCCCCTCAGGACGGAGGTTGAGGAGCATCAAATGTAGAACCACTAGACTGAGGAACAGCTTCTACCCTGAGGCTGTTAGACTCATGAATAAATAAATAATAAGAATAAACACTGCAAAATATCACATCATGCTGATGCTGATCTGTTTTCTTGTTGCTGTGTTCATCTGTGACCATCTGCTCATACAGACTCATGTTCGTGCTGCTGTTTATAATGATGTTTTTTTCCACTACATTAGGGCTTAGTGTATTACTAGTTGATGTTTCTCTTAGTTAATTCTAGATGTTATTACTGTTTTTCTCTTACATTTGTTGTTGGATGTAACTGGGACCCCGTGTACATAATCTCGTTTTCATCACATGTACAACATGCGGTGCAAATGACAATAAAACTCTCTGACTCTGACTCTGAAATGTAAACAGTAGTAATAAATGTCAACAGTAAATGTAAACAGTAGTATGACTATAGGCAGTAATGTAACACAAACATTAGTGCAAATATGAGAAGTAGTGCAAACTGAATGAGCACCTGACCGTGAGTTGAGTGAATGACCCGTATTGATGACACAGAGTCCAGTGTTAAAAACTTTGTGTTGTGTGGTAATGCGTGAAAGTTTTTTGTGATTAAGGCAGTACACAAAAACCTTGTGCTATAAAGTCAGTGACTTTATAGCACAAGGTTTTTCTGAGCTTAACCGGTTCAAATGATCAAATCTGCTGGATTTAAAAAAGTATTTCGACATTTGCCCTCTTCAAAATGGCGGTTAGCGTGTTAGCATTAGGGTCTGCTAGCATTGGTAATACATAAGTGCTTTTGAAATTGCGGACCTAAATAAATCCATAAGTGCTTTAGAAATAGCGGGACTGATTTTTGGATTAGGATATT